>CM076240.1:30483571-30713454 GCA_038380155.1 Pseudococcus jackbeardsleyi | reverse complement strand
AATGATGTTAATGCTCGTAGAATTTCACATTAACTTATCAACATTTTCTCAAATATTTTTTTGATGATTTTTAAAATGAAAAAATTATCGAAGTGCATTTCTGATACTTTTCAATAGGTACTTTTATAAAATTTATCAACAGAAAAAATTTAATTAGATTTCTACATTATATACTCGTATATTATAAAAACATTATGAAAACATATCAATGATTTAAAACTTTTTGTTCTCAAGACAAGACTAGGTACTCTGATTTTTCTGCCAGTCATTAAAAAATAATTTTTATTGCTTAGGTACATACATGGATATTTCAGTGAAACATTTTCGTTGATTTTTAGTAAGATTTTCAGAAAATATTTCAATGATTTTTTTGAAAACAAGTACTTCCTGTTTTTCTCTAATCAATTTTTCTCTCCAAGTTACCCAAAACGAATTTTTTGGCTAATTCTTGGTGAATTTTTCCTGACATTTTCATAAAAATAATTTCGCCGATCTTTTTAGTAAAATTTTTTTATTCACTTTTCTTTAATTTTTTTTTTTACTTTTTTGGCATTTATATCTTTTTACTGATTCTTTTAGTGAAGCATGAACTCTTTTTAACCAGTTCTATTTATTCAACATTAATCATTGATTTCTGATTTGCCTACGTTAAAATTTTCTGTCAATTTCTTAGTCAACATTTTTTGATTTTATTTTCAGCGAATTTGTTTATTGATTAGGCACCATTGATTTTTCTTTCGTGTTTTTTTTTTTCAAAGTTTTTTGTCAAAATCATTCACTGATAATGTTTTTTTTGCCATCTTATATTTATCCATTTTTTCAATGAAAATTTTCTCAGATTTTTTTATTGCCTTATAAATCTTTTGTTGTTTTTGATGAAAAAATTCTTAAGAACCATTTTCTCATCAGATTTACCTACCTTAATTTTTGTTCACCAGATGCCAAGAAAAAAATTCAAATTCTATGATTTACTAGGAACGTCAGAGAGAAAAAAGCACCCTTTTACCTCTTCTTTTTAAAATCATTTTTGTATTTCAAGTCTTCGTACACATTCTGCCTCTCCCTCCCCCCCCCACTCAAAAAATAAGAATCATATCTATCATGGTAACTTAATTTTTTTGTGCATCCTAAAATTGTTGAGCCCTTATTCGGTCCACTCAGTTGTCATTTTCGGGTTACGCCCCTGCTCAGAAAATTGAATCCAAGTGTCAAAAGTTATCAAAAAATGTTTGAAAAATGTTCAACAAAAAATTTGAATTACCTATGAAACATCCTTGTGTGATGATTATTTTTTTCTCGTGATCAGCACGAAAAATACTGTGGAAATCGTCTATAAAACTTCAAACAGCATTTCCTATGTCGATCTGTGCTTTTTGTGACTTTTTTCTTCTTTTTTTTTGGCAAAAAATTTAAAAATCTGTCTTTGGTAATTTTTTACCAATTTTTCTTCGTGCTTCAATTTCGGCTGTATCAATAATTTTAAAGGTTTCATGACCCATGGAGAGCTCCTTTAATTCAATAGATAGGCAAACCTTTGTACATGGGTTTAATTTGGGTCGCTGCCTTATAGAGAAGAGACATCTTCTTCGAATATTGTAAATCCCATATTCATTTGAATTTCCATCATAATTCTAACCAATCGATTCATTTTTTGTTCACAGTTTGGCATTCTGCGTTACCTTATATTGCACCGAGGCAGCCGTTGCCATATCAATACTACTAATCAGACGATCCAAGTTTATCGGCGGTGAACTCGGAGGACCAAAACCTACGAAATATGTAACTAGCTGCATACTATTCTCTCTATGGATAGTTTACATAACATTTACCACATTGGAAGCGTACGGTGTCATCGAAGGGTTCTAAATTACACGTCTTCGCGATCGCGATTCCAAAACGCTCATTTTTTCCACCTCGAAGGGCTGGCAAAACTTTCAAAAATTGGTGATGATTAACCTACGTCATGTTATATAGTTTATAGAGGTGTAATTTTTATTTAAAATTTAAGATTTCGCGCCCATTGTGCAATACGTACCTACGAAAAAGCAAGTATTAATTTTCAAATCGTCACAATGTTGTAGAAAATGTGGGGTCATTTTGAATCATGACACGTATTAGACATGTTAGCATTTTATTCGGTAGAAGAAAGTTGACAAAAAAAAATAGAAAAGGGTTCGTTAAAATTGATTGGCGAAAGAGGAACTGGACATGTCAGAATTTGAAGGTAATTGGCTAACCAAGAAGATTGTTTTTTTCTCGAGAAAAGTTCGTTTTCCTTTTTTTTTTTTTTGTTATTTTTGTTTATGTGATCGATGTTCATAATTTTAAATGTATCGTGTAAGTGTATATCTAATCTCGGTACCTACGAAAAATTGATTTTATACTTACAAACATATCAGTAATAATGAAAATTTTAAAAGAAACGTCGTCTATGCTCAATGGTCGAGTGAAATTGTAATAGAGGTACCCAGAAGAGTGTATAGATCGGCGTGAGTTAAAGAAAATCGCAAACGAGTTACCGTTTAAAATTTACTCGAATATAAGATAGTGTATTAATTAGACTAACTTTTAAAACTAATTTAAGCCATATTTCTTCCAATCTGTTGCGTAATCATTAAGCCTGATTAGTATTACAATGCGGTATGTTTTAATAGAGAAACGAGTTGAAAAATTTGTGTTCCAAGTAGCGAATGAGCTGTAGAATGTTTAGAATATGAGAGATTTTTTTTTCATTTGTTTCATTCGACGTACGAAAAAGTACCTACCTATTTAATAATCGGGGTTTCTCTCTTTTTCCTGTTTCTTTTTCTTTTTTTGTATTTTTAAATTGTATGTAATATATGTCTATCTTATATTACTATACATAATGTATCTCATTTTTATCTTGTTAAAAAAAAAAAACATATATACCGAGTGTTTTAATTAATTTAAATTACTGTTATGTTTTCGTGTTGTTTATTGTATATTGTTATTCTGTTGATTTGCCTGTAATAAATGTTTCAGTGTTTTGGCAAATGTCTGCTTTGCCTTTTTTTTCTTTTAGATTGCAATCGATGTCGTAAAAGCTGTAAAAATAAAGGATGTCGTTTTTACTCGATAGTCTGCTTTCGATTCAAAAAAAAAAAAAAAAAAATGGAGAGAATTAGGTACTTTGTAAACATTGAAAAACTTTGATCAAGGTGGATGTCGTGTGTTGAAAAAAAGAAAGACGGTTCTTTTTTCCATTTTTTTTTTTTTTTTTTGAAAAAATCGACGAATGGGAAAAATGAGCATGGTAGTGTGAATTTTTTTCAACTGTGAGGAAACATATCCTGAGAAATGTTCCACTTCGAGTATTTTTTGATTTTAGATTTTTTTTGCTGTTCCCCAATGAAAACTTTGCAATTACTACGTCAGGTATTTTCTAATAATAGGCAATATCTCTGACAGTCTTATGAAATATCTTTCATGCTCAAATGAGAAATAAAGTTTACTATTTGACAACTATCTCATTTTTTAGGTATCACAGCAGACTTCATTAACGTGAAAATTCGTTCATTAATCTAATTACTGGCTGAGAAGTGATAAAATTTTCGACTTATTTATCTACAGGGTGTTGAATTGAAACCCAGACGCAAAGCCAGTGGCAGTTTTGGAAGAGAAAATCTGTGGAAGTCAAAAAGTTCAAAGATAGGTACTAAACATTTTTCAAGATCTTTTAAACATGAATTTACCGGGAAAAAGGCACAGAAAATTCGAATGATTCCTGTTTCTTGCATTTATTTTACTTTTTGATTTTATTTTAATCACCTTACTTAATACTCATTGTGTTGAGAGAAAATTTTTAAAACGCATGGAGTTTGAAATATTTTTTTCTAACATTCAGTCATTTTTAAGTTGGACGTAATTTTAAAAAAATTGAAAAAATTTTAAAGAAATCTAAATTGGAAAAGCTTTTAATGGATGCTGAAATGTTTTCAAACTGTACCATATAATTTCTATACTTAATAGCATTTTCTCAAAATTTTTCCAGCAATAAAAAATTCAAATTCATCTTGGAATTTTTTCCAATTCGAAAACTTTCTCGACAATTTTAAAATACCGATTTCACAAATTTTTTAAATAATAATTTCAACTTGTGCGTTTTCGTTTTTCAAAATATCTCCTGACTGAACAACTGAAAAGAATTTTTTAGAATAGGTATCAAATTGAAAATAAGTGGACAAAATCAAAATTTGAAAATGAAAAAATTTCGGTTTGAATTAAGTTTAGGATTTTAAAATTGGAAATTGGATACAATATTTTAAAACAAACTTTGTGATTAAAGTGATTAAAGAAATTTAGAGTTGAAAAATTTATAAGCTTGGAAATTAAAATAATTGGACTTAGATCGTTGAAATCTTGTTTGTGGCAAAAATAATCAGGGGCTATCTTGCTTTAGGATGGAAGATGGAATTTAATTGTACGTATTTATTTTTCTAGGCACATTTCATCAAAAAATTATAGCATTTGAAAAAATCAATGGTAGTCCAACTTCCCTGATTTCCCTTGGAAAATCGCCTCGGCGCGAATCGGCAAAATCCCGTTTTTTCTCCACATTCCATTTACATTTTGATTGTAGGTACAACATAATTAATAAGGGGCACCTTAAGGTACCTATAGGTATTAGAAATATGAAATCGGTGCCGAAGGGATCAGTATGATTTATGATTTCATTTTGTTAGCAATTCACTGTATATTAACCATTTTTAATTTTACTTTCCTTCATTGTAGTTTTCAATTTTTTATGCTACCTGCGTAATATTTTTTTTGCACGAAATTAAAATTTAAAATGAAATTAGGAAACACTGTGATTGTTAGGTACCAGCATAGAGATATTTATCGACCTTTGATTCTCAAAGAAAAATTAATTTATAAGCAATTAATATAACTGGTAAGGAAAAAGAAATTTGATGGTGAATAGACTATAATTATGTATAGATAAATACTCAAATCTTCATGAAATAAAAGTCGAATATAACTTCCTTCAGAGTGAATCAACTCAATAATCCAATTCTTACAAAAATTTGATCAATAAGTGATTGAATTTGTGAAGTCTAATCGCAAATTCGTAATGAAAATTACAGCTTAGATCATTTTAATTCAAATTAGTCTCTTTGATAGAACTGACTTTTTTCATTCTCATAAGGTGAAAATTTTTTCTGGAATAATTTTTTAAAAAAAGCTTCCCTACAATTTTGAAAAAGTATCCATTTAAATACCTAACTGATTAGATGTGTAAAAAATGTGAAAATGTAGCATTCCTTGTTTAATCGAATTATATTCATTATCTAAACAGGACAACAGTCACCAGAAATTATACCTGATTTCCAAACGGATAACAGATAAATTAAGGATCACTGAATGGTCCAATTTACAGATAGATATCAAATCAAAAATAGGTGGGAAAACGCAAAATTACATAAGTATTGCCATAGCTGAAAATTTACATTATAATCTACTCAAAACAGATATTCATCATTTATTCGCAAATAAGTTGTGATAAATTATTTGTAGTAAGGTTACCTAAATATCATTTTTTAATTAAGCTACTATTTTTTTCTCAACATTTTAAGTACATGTTGACTGTTGAGCATGTTACAGAATCATATTATGGTGTCATCATTTGTCGCTTAACGACAAGCCTTGTTGAAAAACTTTATTCTTTGGTTCAATCGTACCTTCAGTAAATTAGTGAAATTTCTTTTAATTCAAGTATCTACACACAGAATTCAAGTGACGTCAAAAGTTTAAAATCAAGTGGTATAATTACGAAAATATCAACACTAAACTGGATTTCAATATTTTCCTACAACTGAAATGAAGGGAATAAAAGTAGTATTACTTTTACTTTTCATTCCATCAGCAGTGCTCGCCAGTCTCTTTGACAGTAAGTACTCATCAAGTAATTATTCGCTAATATACTAAATTTCATTTTTATACTTATACTCAAGTAATTTACGAATAATTGTAATAGGTACCTAACGTAACGATTAGCTTTATTTTCCAGCGGCGATAACAAGAGCGGCTCGATATAACAGTTGAATAGGTACATATTTTTTTGCAGCATTCCGATTACAAAAGTAATGAGATCATTCTCATTTTCAGAAAATTCATTTTAAAATAAGCCTAACTTCATTTTAAATATGTGACCCTGCCGAAAAGAAGGGACATTGTGTAAAAACATTTATGTCTTTATTTTTATGCGTTTGGTCCAGGTTTGATATCATTTGGACCCAGTGGCGTGACGAAGTGATGTGTCCCGGGGGAAGGGGGAACTAATTTCCCGGAAAATTCCCAACTATTTTTCCTACACCCCCCCCCCCCACCCAAAAAAAAATTAATAAAATTTTCAACTTCTCGGAAATGTTCCAGTGTGTCAAAATTTTCCAATTTTAAATTTATTATTTTCTATTCTCCAAGAAAAAACACAGAACCATTTCAAGATCAGAATCGATAAGTACGAAAAATGAAATTATCAGAACCAAAAAGAACTGTTTAAGAAGTTTTACCTACCTATATTAGAACCAATTCAAAACCAAAATCAGTAGCAGCGTCAGAAGATTTTTTGGAATTGACGCAAAATGAATAAACAAAACTTGTAAAACCAAGAGAATTGGGAGGAGAAGAGGAGCCTTTTTTAGTCCTTTTACTTTGCATAATTTATATACTCAATTGTGATTTTATCCATGTCCGAACGAAGCGAGGGCGAAGCTTTGAAAAAATTGGATATGAAATACCCAAAAGAGGCATTTTTTTTTACTTGGATGTAATTTGGAGAGAGTGCAATGCACCACTTTATTCCAATATTATTAAAAGAAGGAGAAATTTGCTTACTCATTTTTGAAAAATGGAAATTTTCTGAACAAAGATTACTTATGTACTCTTGTTTTTTTTGAGCTGCCTACTTTTTTGTCATCTAAAATACATTAATGACAACACTCTTCTAAAAAAAAAATCGAACAATTTTCGAAAAATCCGTTTTAAATGAATGTGGGAAAATTCATTAAGTTCGAGCGAAGCGAGGACGAAAATTTTTGAAGAAAACGTAGCTTTCAAAACCCGAAATTTCTTCACTAAAATTCGTGCTTTTTTCTCTCTACTTACCTCCCCTCCTTTCAGAAAAACCAAAAAATGTTTGAAAATTCCATTTACGATTGTTATTGTCATGAAGCTCCCTGATAAGTAAATGAAAAGGGCATTTTTTTTTTTTCATTTGAAAATAGTAATTTGTTTGGGCTACAGAGATGGGGATTTATATACCACCTATCATTTTTAAAATGAATTGCGCAAAATGAACTTACTGAGCCCGAGCGAAGCGAATGCGAAAATTTTTTTGATATGTTCTGAGATTTTCCCCAATTTTTTCAACTTTCCAAACCCAAAGTTGGGAAAACTTGGGAACTCTTGGCAATTTTCCCAACTTTTTGCAACTTTGAGATAGTCTGGGGGCTCTGGGGGGTGTGACACTCCCCCCCCGTCGTCACGCCTCTGTTTGGACCATAAACTTGAAAAAAGGACATCGATTTTTTTTTTACACAAGGCCTCCTTTTTTCCGGCAGGGTCACAAATATTCAAATACATAATATTTTGCATAAAAATAGGAATAAATACATATTTTTGCCCACTTGAATACGAGGTATTTGAATAGTTTCTTCCAAAATTTCCGTAAATATAAGTATTTTACAATTTTTCAAATTTTTTTTTCGAATATTTTGGGAAATTTTGCATTTTACCAATAGCTACCTACACTTACATTTAGAAGTAATTACACTGATGATTCTTGGTTTGACGATGATTTTAAAAAAATGATATTGCAAAAAATCTTCCATTCTTATCCGTCCATAAGGTACCCTTTTGTAAAATATAAATTTTGAATAGAAAATTCACATTTCAAAAATAGCAATTGAAATTTGAAATCTAATACCTGATTAAAAAAATATTTGAAGACTTACAAATATTTTAGATACGGGATGTGAGAAAAAAATGGCAGAGCAGATCGAAAGTAAAAATTTAAAAAAAATTAGAATTTCGAGTAGAAAAAAAAATTATTATTTTGAAAAATTGCATTTGGATGTAAATATCAGCAATACCTACCTAATGTGAAAAAAAACTAAAGAAATGAAATACCAAAGTAGGTAAGTATCATAACAAATTTATAGGTAAGAAAATTTTTTAAAATTTACATTGGCGATGGGTAATATACGCACAAAATAAAGCACTTCGGAAGGATTTTCTTATGATTTTTGAACAGGTACCTAACTTTTGGCCAATTTTATCGACTTTTTCATAGGTAAGTATTATTTCTTATGGTACTTATCTGATTTGAAGTAGTTTTCATTTCGAACCCAAGTTTTTTTCTTCACTCCGATTTCAAACTTATTATCGAAATTCTCAAGTCTGAATTGCTTGGAGATGTGATGAGATCCGCTCGTGATTATCTTGGTAATTTTCAAATGAATCATTCGATTCAAATTGCCTTATTAAATTATGTAGTTGAATTCATCGATTTCGATTTATATTCACCATTAGAGAAATGAAAAATTCATCAATGAATTACAGTGCAAGAACAGATATCCACTGTACCACCAAAAGCAACAGTTAGCAATTCTGCATCCAGATTATTCAGAGTAGTAGACGAACAGGGAAAAAGTGGAGGAAGGATTGCTGAATATACCATCATCCCAACAACGACTAAAAAAAAATATCCTGCCGTCGTGTCATCAACGACTCAATCTACAACCGTCACGTCATCAACGACTCAATCTACAACCGTCACGTCATCAACGACCAAATCAACTCCCGTTATTTCACCTAGTGATGTTTCACGCTCAGCAAAGCCAGTGGTCGAGTCTGCGAATTATATAAACATAACCAAAGATTTCACAAACACCATCGTTGAAATTCTACAAAAATTTGACGATATGACATTGAAAAATTCATATGAAGACTGGCATTCATACGCGTTTCAAAATAACAGAATTATTGATAAGCAAATTAGTCAATATGAGAAAATGCAAATATTGTTTAATAAGATACATCCAAAAGATACTCCTACTTCACATTCTGATAGCATCTTCTGTAGTTTCTACATTTTACAGGTAGGTACCTAGATGAGTATTTTAAATTTTGCGAGACACTTACGTTAAAATATACAATCTTGTGGACTGCATCATACAATGCATTTATAGAATTTGGGATATTTAAAAGTAGGTAGATGCTAGATACCTATATATTTAATCAATACTCAATAACTTCAACTTGGTTTATGGTTTTCAGGTGGATACTAAATTGAATTATGAAAAATTAGCAGTGGAGGGAGAGTTTTTTTACGAATATAAAACAACAACAAACGGTTCTATTTCAATAGTAAACAGTTTTATTGTGCACATCAAGAATTCCAATTTTTCTGTGACATTGAGTACCGAACCAGGAGCTCTTTCACTTTTTCCCCTTGCAGATATTACAAATGAAGAAATTACAATCTTGGTAAATATATGCACCTATTGTACGTACTTATTTACTAGATAGGTACTCTACTGAGATCACCAACCGGTACTTTTATCGTCATTACATGCCAGATAAATGCACAGAATGTCCTAAAATTTCAATTAGATTTCTGAGACCATTACTAATCAAGTAGCTAGTAGGTTAGCAGCTGGATTGAATACTGGGTTAAAAAATTTTAAATCGGTAATTTTAAGTTTTTTTTGGAGTTTTACTATTAAACTCATAAACTGAAATCGGTCACTCAAAAATCTGAAAATCAACTTGAATATTTTCTTTAAAGGTAAGTACAGGCAACGTTTTTATAACATTTTCCAATTTTTTTTTTTTTCATGAAACTCCTTTCAAAGAATTTTGCGAAATTTTTAATGTAAAATTTTGACATGAGACATGTATAATTACGTGAGTTACCTATCGTCAGAGGTGAAACGGGGGGAGGGGAGTGAAACACCCCCATACCAGTCGGAAAATTTTTGGAAAAGTCGGCATATTTTTGAATGAGGCTTATTTGAATTATTTTTGATAATCAAATTCCTAAATCCGGATTTTATGTTCAGTTGATATTTGTTTCAACGTTTACCGGCTTTTTAAAAAAATAATGTAGATTTACTTACAAAATAATTTGCAAACTTTTTGAGAAATTTTCTCAAAAAGTCGGTAAATTTGAATGTGAATAGGTATACTCGTATGCACACGAAAAATTACCAAATAAAAAAATTTCAGTAACTATGTAATAAAAAAAAAAAAAAAAAAAAAAAATGAAAAATCATGTAATTTTGTAAAGAATGGCATTTCAAAATAGGTCATGGAATTCTTTCTAACAATAAACCATTACCTAAAAAACAAACTAGGTACCTACATATTTTCTTTCTGAAAGTGAAAATCATTAATTTTTAAATCTTGATCCTCGTTTCGCTCTGGCATACAAAGTCTAAAATCTATACAAGTAAGAAAAATTTCTTGAGTTTTTCACTCTCCATTTTGGGGCTTAAATTTAGTCCGAGCAAAAAAAAAGTCACGATTAGAATCGGCGACTTCGAGTATCATATCGAATTTTTTTAGAAACTTGGGTTTTGACCCTTTGACCCTCCCTTTCGAGGCTCAAATTTTGTCAGAACAAAAAATAAATGTCAGAATTGAAATCAGCGACTTCAAATACCATAATTTAGACACCCATATCAAAAATTTTCAAAATTGTGGGTTTTGACCTCTCCTGTTTGACGCTTAGATATGGTAAAAACCAAAAATAAATTTCAAAAGTGAAATCAGCGACCTTGATTTTTCTTATATCCCAAGTTTTAGACTGTTATCTCTTAAACTTCAGTCAGAAATGATTTTTTGTCCACTTATTTTTTCATTCTGGCCCACTGTGCGTTGTGTAGAGAATAGTAAATCACACTGGTTTAGCTAGTGGATGTCCTAAAAGGACGAATAACACAGGTCAACAAAAATTTTTTGCTCTGTTTCTGGGTTCTCATGCCGAAATTCTGATTCTAGACATATCAGAATACATCACCTTGCTCAATCCTGGCTTTTAAACTTTGCTTTGGGGGATGAGGGCCAAAAAAAAACTGATTTTTCGAGGGCAATAAGCCTAAGCATTACAAAATTTTAGAAAAAAAGTTACAGCTCATTTTTTCCAAAATTCTGTGAAAAAATAGCATTTTTTGTGCCTTTCTCACGAAACAAGAAATTGCGATTTTTTTTTAACATAATTTTGAAAAGATTGAGCTGTAACTTTTTTTCTAAGAGAGATGGTGGTCTGCGGTTTGCTGCATATGATTTGCCATGAAATTTTCTATTAAATTGGTTCAAAAAAAATTTCATTTTTTTCTGGTAATGCTCCGGCTTATTGCCCTTAAAAAATCAGCCCACCCCCCCCCCCCCCCAGCAAATTTTGGTCAAAAAAATTATCTTCATTGGGTAGTTACATAAAAACAAGCTAAATTTGGCAATCGGAACCCAGATACAAAAATCGTGTAGACTTGTGTAATGAAACGATTATGGGTTTCAGAACAGCCTTAAAGTGGAATGTGTATGTAGGTGCAGTGGATTAATATAGTCAATAGGTAAAAGAATATTAAAGCATGAATTTTATTCTTACACATATTAGATCACATCTCCGTCTCCGAAAATTAATCGATTGGAACGAGAAAAACGTAGATATTTAGGCCAGCAAATTTCTTCCTCGCTGATCGAATGGATAGAAGATAAAATCAAAAATGCAGGAATAATACCAATTTTCTCGATGTCTCAGATGTGCAAAGAACCATTAAAATTGATCAAAACAAATTATCCCAACTTTGCCGCAGGATTGACAGAAAATAAATATATTGTTGCCATAGGTAGCAATTGGACTGACAACTCAACATCAGTTTACCAAACTCAAATAATAATCAAAGGTTTATGGAACATCAATAATATAGAAGTTTGGCATCGTGACCCGCTAAATAATGCCTCTATTTATAAATTACGAATAAACTTGAAAGGATATGTGACATGGACTCAAAATTCAAAAAACCCGATAGAAGTCAACTTCAAAATCGATCATATTTCATTAACCGTGAACAAAACGAGAAATAAAATCAACAATGTTCAAATAAAAGCTGGAAAATCCTCAGTTTTGTCGAATTCACCCAACAGTTCACCGCCGAATCTCGCTCAGCAGACTGATATAATTAAAAATTTTGAATCACTTACAGCGTCTTTTTTACATAAAGAGTTTCAATCGATATCTCAACCAAATGAGAATTGAAGAATGTGATTAGATAATTTGTATTAAGTATAATATCTATAATTCAAGATTACATAAATTTTATATTGACTCTAAAAATTATAACAATTTTTTTTAATAACCCAAACCGAATCAATAAATGAAATCAATTTTATTGAAAAGTATACATTTACATAGGTATCTCGACTTTTTTTTTATACTTTTCATCAACTAAAAATTCAAATAATTGTTTTCAAGTTGAATCTCAAATTTATTTTTTTCTGATTACCCCTCCCATAATTTTGAAAAATGGTCGGGGAGGTATCCACGCAATACCCTCACAATTTACCAAAATCGTCATATAATTTTTTAAAAATCCCCATAAACTCATGAAATACCTTCAAAATTTTTAAAAATCGCCAGAGGCACCCTCAAAATATTTTTCTTACAGGGGTCGAATCAATATTTTTGAATGCCTCCTCCCATTTGAAAATTCATTCAGTTGTAGGTACCTATTCATTTGATTTTTTAAAATTTGTTTTGAACACTTCCCCTCCTCCCACTCTTCCCTCCAATTACCCAATTATTTAATAAATTGCATTCAGTTTGGATAACATTACTACAAATTGTTTCGACTTACAGAGGGCAAATCAATTTTTTAATACTCCAGGTTTTTGGTATTTTTATACAATCCCATATTAATCAAAAATTCAATCAAAAAATTAATTTTTAATTTTTTAAAAAAGATTACACATGGACGGATTAAATTTTTTGAAATATATTTCTGATGGATTCAATTACCCAGGTACCTCTACTTACCTATATTCTCTTTTTCAATAGGTACTTCCTTCCATTTATGAACATTTTGATTAATTTAATTATTGATGATTTGAAAAAAATAATTATCGGAGGTCGAATAAATTTTTCAAAAACACTTCAAGTGGATTCAATTCTTTTTTTAATAGGTACCCTTTCCCATTGATTAGTAAAAATTCCATTTGCGGTCAAATTATTTAGGACCTGTATAGTTCCGGCACAGAGTATACAACCTGACAGTGACGTACCGAACGGAAAGAAGCGGGGAGCTCCCCCTGAAAAAATTTTTACTTGTGAGTTTGGAAAATTGAGCAGTTGGGAATTAGTCATTTTCCCAACTGAAAATTTATCATTTTTTTCAAGTTGGAAATCAATAAAAATTTTCACTTGTTAGTTTCGAAGCTTTGCCCTCGCATCGTTCGTGCATGAACAAAATCATATTATTTCAACAAACTATTTCAAGTAACAACAGGGTAAAAGAAGGCTCCTTTTTGTCCATTCCCCTGAAAATACTTCTGATCTAATAGGTATTTTGTGTTTTTATTTTCAAATTTTACCCTCCTAAAAACAAGGACGTACTATTACGCCATTGCCTAAAAAAGCTTCCGACATCATTGATTGTGAATATGTAACGGCTACCTTTTTATCCTTTCAAATTACACCAAATGAGAATTTTAAAAGCGTTAAATATGTTAAACAAGGAAAAAATCGTTTTTTTGGCATTAAAAATTTTATTTTTTCAAAGCTTCGCCCTCGGTTTTGTACCATTCGATGAAACGTAGTGCCATCCATTAATTCCACACTTTAAATAAGGACAAAAAATCTACTAAAAAAATTTACGTATAATAAAACATTCGTTCACGCACAAAAATATCTTACCACAGCTGACAAAAAAATAAACTACAGGTAAAAAATTTCAACTTGGATAAAAAATAACGAAAATAACACAATCAGCTTTTCTTGTTTAAACTGCGTATGACCCCAGAAGCCGGTCCCTGGAGTACTTTGCGAGATAATCTCATAACACCTGAGACAGGATCGCGGCCGAAATACTTGACTTGAATTTCATCGCCAACTTTGAGCCCTAAAACACTGGGATGATTGATCTGAAAAATAAAAATAGTTTGATTTCAATTCCAATATTGTAAATCAGGGAAAGAAATTATGATTTAAACGAGAGATGCACCTTTCTTTGATCTAATTGCGAATTATGCAGTAATGTCGGTACCATCGCATCATATAATGTAACCATGACTCCAGTTTCCCTCATTTCGGCGATTTTGGCTTTGTAAATGCCACCAAATTCTAAAGTAGGTTCGTTAGATTCGCTAAGAATTTTCTCAATGTGTTCTTTAGCTTCGTCCATGGCGTCTTGATTGGGAGCGAATACAGTAAAGGTGCCGTCTTCGTGGTATGTCACCTCTGCTCCCGTATCGATCATTAATTTTTTCAAGTTTATACCGCCAGGTCCCATGAATTTGGCTCGTTTATGCGCCGGTACGTTTAGTTTGTCGCTGACGGGCCAATTTGATTTTTTGTCTTTTCTAGAAAATAATAAAAGAGTGAAATTCTGGGAAAATGGGAATGAAATCATACTAAATTGAATACCTATGTGTAGATAAGGCGGTATCCATAATCCCGATAATTTTCGCTTTAGCATCACATCCTGCAGTTATAGCTTCCATGACGATTTTCAAAGGTAACCCAGGTATTTTGATATCAGCTTGTATGGCAGTAATACCTTTTTTGGAACCGGCCAATTTAAAATCCATATCACCCAAATAATCTTCAATACCCTAGTTCATAAAATCATAGGATGAAAAAAAATTGAAAAATATAACGGAAGCGGCAGAATAACCAAATTGCCCAAATTACCAAAATATCCGTCAAAATTTTATAATCTTTTAGATGTTTCGTATCATCTTTCTCGTACTCTGTAACTAAACCAATTGCAACGCCAGCGCCGGCAGCTGATAAAGGAACACCGGCGTCCATCAGAGCTAAACTACCCCCGCAAACGGTGGCCATCGATGATGAACCTGTAATCTGAATAAATATTTCAATGTTCGAATTTCACTCGGATAGTTCGACAGAATCGTCTTACCGTTTGATTCTAAAACTTCAGAAGTCAATCTAACAGTGAAAGGCGGATCTGGAGGGACTAGAGGACGTAAAGCGCGTTCAGCTAAAGCACCATGGCCTATTTCTCGTCTCATTGCTGGACCACTTCGGCCAATTTCATTCGTAGCATAAGGCGGAAACTCGTAATGAAGGAAAAAATTTTTCTCTTTTAATCCACTGCGGGGAAAAAATCAATTAGAATGGATAAATTTCAAAAAAATTCGGAGTTAAAATGAACAAACCTCGTTAGTACTGATACAGGATCAAGTTTAACAGCCGAATGAGGAGAATCTAACGCAACTGTACAAAGCACCTGAGTTTGACCTCGTTGAAATAGAGCTGATCCGTGGAGTGGTTGGTATAAATCAACTTCACATGAAATGGGCCTCAGGTCTGTCAATTCTCTACCATCACATCTACGAAAAATCTCAAAATTAAATCAGAATCGATTGGATAAAATAAAAAATTTCTATTGAAAGAATTTTACCTTAGATTACGTTCAAAAATTAACGCACGAAACAAATCTTTAAAAACTTTATCGAATATATTCGAACAATATGATTCTGATTGCGGTGTCGTAGCAGCTCCTTCTTTGATTTTTTCCATTACTTCAGTCCTGACATCTCGAATGGCGTTATCTCTGGATATTTTATCGTGATCAGAATTGGTAAGAATTTCCTTCAACTTCGGTTCAGCCAGAAGCTTGATAAAATTCACAATGTCTTCATTTAACGGTTCTGGTTGTGTAAATTCTCTTTTCGGTTTACCAAATTTTCTCAACTCGAGTAAACCTCGAACCACAGCCTGGCATTCCTTCACACCGAACTTGATAGCTTTGCTAAAATCTTGCTGCAATATATCATTAGCTCCACCTTCCAACATAATAACTAGGTTTTGATTGGCAGCAACGACGATGAGATTTAGAGAACTGCGAGATAATTCTCTACGAGTTGGATTTACGACCATATCGTTATTCACTAAGCCAACTCTGACTGCGCCTACTGGCCCATTCCAAGGAATATCCGATAACATAAGAGCAGCCGAGGCAGCATTGATGCTCAACACATCGGGATCATGAACACCGTCAACGGCCAATAAATTACAAATGATTTGTGTATCGTTAGTGAATCCAGGTGGGAACAAGGGTCTCAGAGATCTATCGATCAATCGACTAGTCAATATTTCATGTTCATTGGGTCCCATCTCACGGCGCAGGAAATTAGTCGGTATTCTGCCGGCGGCTGCTGCTTTTTGCCGGTAATCGACCACAAGAGGCAGGAAATTAGGAGGCGACGATCTCTCTTTACTTACGGCCGTGACAAGAACTGAGGTATCACCTGCTGTGCCCAGAGCAGCGCCATCGGAGAATCTGGCGTATTTTCCGGCTGATAACGTAAGCTGGGTTCTGGAAAAAATTGTTCGATGTAAAACAGGAATGAGAAAGAGCTACTTTGAACGTACCCAGTGGAAAATTCAACGATGACTTTAGCTGATTCATCTCCGGTATGGTATTTTCGCGATGACAGTAAACTGACGTATTTACTTTTTTGAAAGTAATATTTTCTACGGGCCAGAATATACCTAAGATTAGAATACATTGGAATAAATTTACTACTCATTACATCAGGTTAATTTCACAGCTCGAGGGACGACGATGATAAGTAGTAAGTACAACGAAAGATTGATGGTATCAGTTCGATTACATGAGGAATAAAACGAAATAACATGGTACTTGCAATAGGATTAAACGAAGAAAATTGAAGAAATTATTTTTCAAAATTATTTTTGAAACACATTTTTCTGACATAAGTTTGAATTATTCTTTTATTGCGCTTGAAAAGAAAATCACTCTTCGGCTTGTTGTGGATACGAATAAAAATTGTGGTTGAACAGTACTGCCGATTATAAAAATTTAATATTACCTTCATAGTGTTTCCAAAGAAAAATTTATCTTTTTGTAATTTTTTTTGTATCAAAATTCAATTATTTTAACAGAAATAATAAATTTTTGCAAAATGCATTTAATTTAATGATTGTTTAAAGAAAAAAAATCATTTTTCATTTACAAATTTTATTGTTTTTGAAGGTAATTTTTTCGCCCCCTTTTTGGTCAAATTTCTAATCAAAATGAAAAAAAAATCGAAAACATTATCATGTAAATAGAGTAATCTCGCTAATCTCTTCAAAAGTTTTGAACTTTCATTTTGAGATCTTTGAAGAATCGATCATTCAATCATTTTTGAAGACGAAGAATAATCAATCAATCTGAAGACCAATTCAAAAACTCCAGCAATCATGAATCAGGTAAACCTAGCACACAGTTAATAATTCGATTACTTTCGAGTGTTTTATAAACAAATTTGATATATTTTCTGGGTAAATTGTTTCATCTTCTTTTTCTATCGTTATTTTTCAGTGTGAAGATGAATGGCAAGAGGTGCAACAGCGATTCAAAAAAGAAGGCTTGGATTTCCACGCAATGAAGCCAGACGATCGAATAATTCATATATGGAGATGGTTAGTCGACGCTGAGATTAATCTAAAGAATTCTCGAAGAATTTGCGAAAAATTACGTGAGCAGCAGAACGAAGAGCTCGAAGTAAATATTTACCTCGCAAATTACCAATTTTAGAACATTTTTTCAATCTTCAAATTGATTGTAGGAAATGGAAAACTACATGGGTAAAGTTCGAGAAATCTCAGAAAAACGTACGATCAATATGGAGAACGAAAGTACTCGATTAAATGAACAACTTGAAGCCATATCTTCGATAATATCAGGAGTAGTATTGCAGGGTGAAACAGTAGTCGAAAAGGTATAGATTTTTGAATGAAAATTTTGCTCGTGTGAGACTTTTCTTAATTTCGATTTTTTTTCAGATTACCAATTTAGTATCAGATTATTCTAGATTAACTGAAGAAGTCCAAGTATTGAATAAGTTGAAGTTGAGTAATCCTCAAAATGAAGATCTTATTTCAGAAATGATATCGGTAGGTAATTACAACTCGACTTCTCTTTTTCTTCAAATTATTCATTGTGATTTTTTCTAAATTAGATATCTACTGAAAAAGAAATGTTGAAAAGAGAAGTTATCGAACTGTCTGAACGAATGAACTTGATGCAAAAAAGTTCCCGAGAGCTTGCTTTGGATAACGAAAAATTAGCTTTTAAGGTTTGTTTCATATTAGAACAGAGCCGTAATTTTAATTCTATTGATAATTCACTTTTTATGGGCAAATTTGGGGTAAAATTCGATTTGAAATTTTAATCGATAAATTTACGTACAGTTATCGGAAGCTTTTGCCGAATTAGAAGAAAAAGAAGTACGGTTAGGTCTGTACAAAACGTTTTTTCTTCCCCTTTGTTAGAATGCTTTAGTAGCAGCTGTCTATCGCTTACAGCTAACAGAAAAATTGCTATTTTTTATTTATCAAGATACCGAAGAATGGCTGTGATTTGATTGATTTCTATGAGCGTAAGATTTTGTGTGATATTATTTCGTTTATTGATATATGGCTCTTTGAAGTATCGCTAATTTGCTCGTTTGTAAACTTTCTCATAAAAAAGCTACGTGACTAGCATGTGTAACCGTGAATGCTTCAGCATGAAAATTTCCAGTCAAATAGTTACAGTTCAGTTTACCAATACGAATGACAAAAAGCTTGTATGTGTGGTTACCTATCTGTTTAGTGGTCTGCCAGAGTCAATAATGTAATTATTTTTGCAGGCGAGCTTACAACTATTTATTCGGGAGATCAGAGTGTTTTCAATTCAATAAACTGTTCGAAACATTGGTAACGAGAATTTACAATTTTTTAATCAATGTGTTATTGTGTTTTTTTTTTAAAAAATTTTGATTTACAGCGACTCGAACAAATCAACGTTATCGCGTTTAGAACTCGACAATACGAACCAAGTTGACAAAAATAATTCAGAAAAAAAAGACTATCGTGATTCCGATTCTCCTAGTTTAATCTTGAACGACATGACTGATTACAAGGCAACTTCGAAATTGAGCAGTTTAATGAGTTCATGTCACGAAATCGCTAGACTAGAGGAAAATAAAAAATTACAAGTGAGCATTTCGTGTTATCAAGTGCCAATCTTTTGTTTTACGATTTTAATATTCGATTTGATTTCGCAGTCTGAATGCGAGTCAATGAAAACACGAATTGAATCACTGGGTGAAAAGTACAATAATTTGGCCTTGAAATATATTCAGTTGAAATCCAAACGAAAATTTCAAATCGAAGAATTACGGTAATATCAATTCATTCCACTGCCCTATTTTCTATCCAAGTTCGATTGAAATTAATTTAAATTACAGAGGTCGTTTGGATGCTAGTCAATGTCAAATACAAACTTTACAAGTTCAATTGAGTGTTCAAAGGCAACGTCTTCGAGCTGAAGAAATTTTTCGTAAACAAATCGAAGCTGATTTGAGAAAAATTCAAGACGAAAAACGTAACATTATCGTTAGGTAAATTTTCAATTCACTTCTTTCTTCGATCTCTATCTCTTATTGTAATAAAAAATAAATCACGTATAAATTTTCCGTTTTCATATAGGTTAATGAATTCAGAAATGGAACAAAAAGAGACCAACAGAGAAATCGTCATATTACAGAAAAAAATCGCAATGTTGGATTCAGCCAATTCCGATTTACTCGCTAAATTACTTCAACTCAAGTATAAAGAGCCGTCCGTACCAAAAATTCCTTGCGATAATATTCTTCCGATTGGATCTGTCTAATTTAAACATTTCTTTCGATATTATTCTTCCAATTGGATCTGTCCAATTTACATCTTTTTGCCATTCTTTTTTTTTCAGTAATAAATCGCCTACAAAGTTTCAATATTTATGAGACATGATCATTTATTAAGTTTTATGTATTTTTATTGAATATTATATGTATTATTTTATTTGTAATGGTAATTGATTTCTGAAATTTTAAGATCAATTAATAAGAATTTTTCAGCTGCTGAAAATTATTGGAAATACTTTCCAATATCAAATATCTATTGTTTGTTTAGAATTGTGTTCCGATTTAAAAACTAGGATTGAAACTGGGCAACCTCCCTAATCCATCACAATTTTATGCACTCTGAAATCTCCATGTATGTAATTCATTCTCGTTTCAAATGTGGTAGCAAGAGTGAAGAAAAATTCATGAACATGAGCTCGTCATGGATAGCTTCGCTTGACAATTTATAAATCGATTTTATATCGTGACAAAATCCACGCGCCTTTTCTCAAGTGTTTTGGTACTCAATTTGTAAAACCGTGATACGGCTGTCCAAATTTTCCGGAGCCATGTGGGTTAGGTATTGAAAAATTTTGTAGTGATGGTTTTTAGCCAATATCTCTTAAGGGGTTCCTTCGTTAAATTTCTGTTTCATAACATCAATACGACTCGTCGTTTCAGTCTTCGAAGTATTCTTCAAATTTTTTTTTGACTTCTTCTTGAGAACATCGCCGAGGTTGTTACACACACACATTATACGGTGACGTCACGCTGCGGTTTTTAATCCTCATGAGTTAAAATTTCAATTTTGCTAATATCGGCAATTTCTTCACAGCTCACTTTTATATTAATTTCATGAATTGGGGTGTTTGAAAAATGGCTTTAACTCAAGGTAGGTACCTATTTCCCAAATCAAATAACTTGCTTCGTTTTTGATTGCGTTATAATTATTTTTGTTCCTAGGACGACTTGCCTATTTACCGCTACCGAAGAATCGATCATCTCGTGTTTTAAAGATCTCCTTTCACAAGACTAAATTTCAAACTTGAAAAGTGAACTTTTTTCATATGTAATATCAACGTCCAGTGAAAAGGATCACATGATTTTGAGGAAAAACGAGTCGAAAAGTTGAACTTTGAAAAAGCATCGTTTATCTGATGAGACAATCTTCATTCAATCAACAAATGACACCACACATTGTTTTTCTATAGGGAATATATCCAACGTCCCTATTTTTAAAATCCTACTGAAAATATTCTCAAAATATTTCAAAGATCCGAGATTCTCTTCTTCATAAGAAATCAAATTCAGACCTATCAATAAAATTTTGTATCAGGAATTCAGAAATAATATTTTTTGAGAGCGGGAGGAAGGTTGAATTGAATTATGCTTATTTTTGACTCGAAAATGACCTTTGAAACTGAAAGGTTCAGAGATGAAAGAAACCTTTTCATTATCGAACGTATTTAATGGGCGATGACGATTGTTTTGCTTCATATTTTTGCAAAAGTACCGGTGATGGGTGAGAAGAGGAGGATGTCGTGCAAAAGTTAATGGGTATATTCCAAAAAGTCTTTGTAACGATTCAACCTTAGTCTCAATATTAATTTTTAATAACTCAGAAGTACCTAATTAAAGTCACGTTTTCAAATGAATGCAAATAATTTTTAGGGAGAAGGGGAAGAGTAAAAACACTCAATTTGAACATTCAATATTCTCAGAGCAAAATTTTAATTTTTAGGGAGAAGGAAAAGGAGTCCGTGATCCAGTGAAGGAAGGAAGGGGGGTCTGTCTCTGTACATAACAGATCGACCTTTTAATTGTCCATATGAAAATCGATATTTTACCCCCGCCTTCCCCTTCCTTCTGTTCAAAATCTTATCAGTATCAGCTTCCATTTCTTAGTAGGTACATTTTAAAAAATATTCACTTTTTCAAATTTCTGAAATGTTCAGTAAGAAATTGGAATTGGAAAAAAAATTCAAAACATGAACATCGCTTGTTACTGGTTTTTTAATGTATTTTTCAAAAACATACCTAAATGAAGCTGAAAACAAATTTGGGTGAAAGTATTTTACCAACAGTAAGACCATTTTCGATGCTTTCAATTTTCTTTCGGTTTTCAAAGTTTTTTTGAACATGATTACAGGTTGAGTTAGGATCAGAGGAAAAAATTTTACCAGTCAGTCTTGAAATCTGAGCGTAACTTTCGTGTCATCGCCACCACTCTTATCAAACTGACTGACGCAAAAATTTATTTCTCATTTACCTTCCGAATAAATCTAATCCCAGTCACATGCAAACCCAGCAACATTTTTAGAAAATCAGGCGTCGATGAAATTACCAAATCGAACGTGATTGCCAACAAACGGTAATAAGATTCACACATGACGTCATCGAACCTTCTCAATTCGCCGTCAAATCCAAATCGATCGTTGACGTACGTACAACAAAGCACAGAGGTAAAAAAAAACACAACACAAACTTCAAGTAACTTTTAATTATATTTTTTTTATATACAGCGTTAATACGAAGGTATATAAGATATAATATGTGTTAATAAGCTAATCGACCCAGTATATAAATCACAGAATATAATTATAGTACAAACAATTTATTTTATTTTCGCTACGGAACCCGTTATGAAGTTCCGGACTCGTCTTGCATGACCCGATAACGCGATACATTCTCTACGGAGGGAAGCCTAGAATATCATGAGACATCGACGAAGTACCCATCAAAATCACAATCGCCTTCGAATTTAATTAAATAGTAAACATTAATGTTGCGTAATACCTTGCGTAGTTTTTCGTTGCATACGACCAGTTGAAAAGAAGGGGGAGGAAAACACAAGGAAGGCTAAGGTAATATTGAAATTTCCGATAGCGAAAAATTTTCCATTCGAATCTAGGTAGGTAAGTAGTCGTAATAACACAACCATTTTTTTTACTCCGAAATTTTTTGTTGGGTTTCCAATCGTTTTACGTTTATGTACACTTGAAAGGGTAACGGAACGTAGATGGAAAATCCGATCTCGTAGGGTGTTTCGGGGAGGAGGAAGTGGAGGGGCAAGGGGAATTTATACAAAATTCTGTACATCTTTTTTTATAACCAAAAAGATTTAACGAGAGACGAATTCTATACAAAACGTAACGTAACGTACAGTCGTGTACGTAATATCGCGTTAACCATATTCACCGACGAGATATGAAGAGACAATGAATTCACAGACTCATTTTTTAGCACAGCACGAAGCTATCTAATATAATTCACTCGCTAGAAAAAAAAATGGGAGGAGTTAACGAAAGAACAAAACAAAATACTCGATTACCAAATAACTCGTATAAAAATCCTACAAAAAAATTAGAACGAATATCTATTCCATATAATATTCGAAGCGCGATAATCAAACGACGGGCACGCGAATACGACGAAAAAAACTCATTCATTCGACCTCCGAAGCCACACGGCGCAACGTACAACCCCATTTTTCTCTAGGATTACCAGGCTCGGTTTCGCGTTCGTGGTCCAATTCGTGTTCAACGTTGAAATGGGAAACAGAATAAAGATAGGATAAAAGGGACAATTACTTGTATGCGGTTTTTTCGACGTAATCTAGAAACATAAGAAGAAATAAGGAGAAAAAAAAAGAAAAAATGCGATGGCTAAAAAGAAAAAAAATTAAGACTAGAAGGGTGTAATTTTTAATGGGACGTAGGCGGCTCTGTCGTTTGGTTTATACTGTCTACGGTACAAATAGGTTTCCTGCGAGCTGTATCGGTACTCGCGTAATTATTATTACCCACTAGAACTTCCCTAACGTTAATATTACCAGAAGAAGGTTGATGAGGACGTGAAATAGTAAATTCGATACGAGACTGAGGAGCGATGCTCAACTGCTGGCTGGCGGTGCGTTGGGTAGTAGGCGACGTTCTTTGTTGCGTGGTGCGTTGCTGTTTGCCGGCGGCTGGCTGTTGCTCGGTTTTCGCAGCTAGGACCGGCCGATCCGTTGACTGGTTAACTGCGTTTTGCGAAGACTGTTGTTGCGTCTGCGTCTGCTGTTGCGGTTGCTGTTGGGACGACGGCGACGATTGTTGCATGGGCGAGGCGCGTTCGCGAACCGATTTCGTGTTTTCGACTTTATCCGCCGATCCGGAGGCGTCTTTTGGATCGTCGTCGTCGGCGTTAATCATTAATGTATTTAAAAGCACGTCTTGCATGAAATAACTACGATCGGCTCGTTCCACTTCTAATGCTTCTAGTTCAGCTTCTGATAAGCTTGTATCCATACACCTGGAGTATACAGAATGAATAAAGGATTAGTTGAAAGTTGAAAGCTCGCATAAATGTACTTGACTCGTTAAAGAGTACCATTATGGGTAGAATAAGCTGAAATTCTATCATTTTTATACGAAAATATACTCAATTACGATCAAAATTACTACAACGGTTTTTTTCTTCCCTCACTTCAAAACACATTCATTTTCGTTACAAATTTTACTCGAAATTCGACCGAATTACTCACTTGGTAAGCATAAGTTGCGAATGTGATTGCACATGAGCAGACGTATTATTATTAGCAGCATTTTCGCTAGCTTTAGGTGTCGAAGTACCACCACTAGCATTCGATACAGCTAGAACGTGATTACTCAACGACGTAACAGTGGTACTAGTCGTACCGCTAGTCGCAGCAGTAGCAGATGTGGCATGAACTTGTCTTCTAGGAATTCGCTCCAGCTGCTGACGAGCGGCCTAAAACACACGAAAAATGGTTAAATTCATGGTCATCTTTATTCCACGAGTTGAAAATCACCTACCCTCACTTGTTGCCTTTCTAATTGTAATTGCATTTGAAGCTGTTGCAACTGAGCAGAAGCAGAGCCTTGCGTAGGATTATTACGACGTACTCCACTCAATTGAGAAAGTAATTCCGCAATTGGGTCGACGGCATCTCTGCCAGAGGGTGACAACGATGAAATCCCGCCAGACGAACTAAAAAATGGAAGAAATTTCATAAATAAACGATCCAGCGATCTAGGTTGGGAATTTAAGCGATCGACTCACCTAAAATGCATATTAGATCTTCTACCGCGACCACCGATGCCTCTGGTAGGATTCGGCAACCTACGAACGTTATGTCTTGATCCAGTAGGCTCATCTAGAAAAGAGATAAGATCTCTCGGAGTAGGTCTATGTTCCAGAGCTAAATGTCCGGCAAAATCTTCAGTCACTAGGTTCGGATCGCCACCGGGTTGAGCTGCGCAAATCGGGCACACTACTTCGACCGTAGAATCTTGATGATCGGCGTTTACGTGTTCTTGTAACGCAGTCTCGGTGAAGCCCATTTTACCGCAGAATGGGCATGTGAAAGACTGGGATTGTTCGCTTGTCAACGCTTCACCTCCATAATACAGTTCTGTATCGAAAAAAGAACGAGAATTAGTCATCTGTATTGTCAATGCTTTATCGTTAGTTGCATACTCACCGAAGTCTGATCGTGTTAGGATACACTGCATAGGATGTTCAATAGTATGCCGTGTAGTGGTAGCACCAGCTTCGTAGCAAGAAGCGCACAAATCATAATCGTAACATGTCAGACACTTGTACCTTCTTCCACGGAAATTGCCTTTTAAACATGAATCACAACTTACACCTGGTTTAACAGAAATAACAACGATTATTCAAGGGCGATGTAATAAACGTAAATGGATACTTTCACCGTGGCCTAAGATAAATCGTTATATGAAAAATACCAATATTATTAAACGACATCGATGCATTATCATTTCTTGACACATGGCTCAGGGGCAATAACGAAACAAAAAATTTCAACAATCAAACCCACTACTTTTTAGCATAAACAATAGAACTATTCAAGCATCAATCATACAAAACTAATTAGATTTAGTTGAAATACCATAATCACTATCGAATATTGAATCTGATAAATACCCATAACACTAATTTCTATACAATTGGGACGGAAACATGGAAAAAAATAAACCAAACTGGGTAGAGCTTAATTGAGTATTATGTAACGATTTCATACTAAAGAGGGTGGATCTACGAGAATAAAAACAATAATAATGTTCGAGAAAAGGTATCATAGGAGTATTGCAACTTAAAGTTGAACGCATTAAGTGCATTATGATGACTTTAATAACATAAATAAAAGAGAATATGCTGTGTACTAATTTTCGGATATGAGATTATGCAGCTGAGAATGAGGTTATCTTACCATCATGACGAGACATTTCAGGTACTCGAACAAGTCATCAAGTAATAACTGAATATAAAAATTATTTAATATGACTAAAAACTCTTAATTCTAAACAAAAAGTAATTTACAAAACGCAAAAGAACTAAGAAATAAGAAGGGCCAAAACTGATATCGCTACATCACAGACAAAACTTTTCGTAACCAGAATATAACAAGCATTGCCACTTTGGAAAAATCAAAATTTCGAAGAAAAAGAAAAAAATTTCGTTTGTTTTTTGACTTCTGCACCAACTGCGAACAGATTTTCGAATTAGATGAAAATTTTATTAAAACGTTTTTTTTATTATAAACTTTCTAAAAATTGAATCATTTTATATTTTAAAGAAAGATAAAAATATAAAAAATTGAAATATATGAATAAATTTTGAAAATAAATCCGATTTTTGCAAAAAATCACGTTTTATTTCTGTTGACCTAGAACCTTCATCTCACACAAAATGACAACCTCTCCAAAATAATCGTAAATTTTTTCAATCGCCAAAGTGGCAACATTGAAAATTTTTATTTTTCTCACGATTCTCGAAATCGTGACTTTATGAAAATTTGAAGAAAAATAATCAAAATTTGAAAATTTTCCGCCTGCTGAGTCAGCATCTTCTATGTGTATTTCCTCGGATGCTAAAATTTGAAACCTAACAATGGGAAGAATTCATCGGTACCGGTTGGTACCATAAATAAGCGTCATAATTTTTAAAATCTTTGAACAATGTTACTGAATAAATTTGTGTTTCCATATGATTTTTACAAAGAGTAAGTTACATTTTAGAGTCGAAATTGTTGTAAAATATATTAACTGGTTTGATTTTCAACAGAGAAAAAATCCTTCATAATCAAGTCGTCGTCGTATCAATTTTTGGAAAATCATCGTACTTATCCGGTAGCTGCAAAGCTGATATTATTGATAAGTTACTAGGCTATAATATTTTCAAAAAATGTATGCTCGAAGATTCGGAGATCAACGACGATTTCCTAGTAAGTACGGCGTATAATATATAGTCATGAGATGAGAAATTTGTTCTATATTTTTATTATTTTGCAGTGCAATATCGAAGGTTTTTATGACAAGAAACAAAACGTCATATATTTACATCTGGTAGGAAGTTTTGATGCTCAATCCTTGTTGAAAATATACGAATTGTATTCTGTCGAATTGGAAGAAAAAGTAAGTTGATGTCACTAGAAGAATGAATTGTAAAATAAAAATACTGACGTGTAGTATATTTTTTCAGGGATTTCTGACGGTATGGACTGATTTAAAGTATAGATACTCTCGCGCTTTATTATTCCTATTCTTCGTATCTCATGTGTTAGTCATCAATCACCCCACACATGTATTTGATCTGAGCTATGTTCAGTTATTCAAAGCGTTCGATACTATTCGGTAATTTCAACGTGATACTTTGCCGGTGCTTGACGAATTCGAACTATATTTTTTGATATTTTCAGGCAGAAATTATCAGAAAAGGTCAGCAATGTTCTCAAAGGGGTGAAGAATATTTCATCCGATTGGCAAACGAGTGGTAGATTTTGTTCTCCTCGAGTCTTATTCTATTTCGAGAACTGTCCCCCATCATTGAAAAATATTGACAAGTAAATATCATTTATGTATTGGGTTAATATCGATCATGAACTGAATTTTAATTGAGGGAATCTGTAGTCCTGATGTGTTAGCAAGTTTGAAAAAACTCGAGCATTCCGTAGAAGATCAAATTTACAGAATATTGAAAAAATGTCGCGTGTTATCAAGCAATACGTAAGTGTACCATGTTTGGATTTTTTAAAATTACAAGTTATTTGTATGAAGTTCTCGTTTTACAGTCGAAATTCTTTATTCGCTATTCCCCTGAATCAAGAATTTGTATTTATTGAAACCGAAACAAACGTCATGAAAGATTGGACTAGCTTCTATTTGAATAGTTTGATTAGTTTTTGTTCTAATCCCAATACAGGTAAAATTAAAATACCTAGGTATAAATTATTCAAAATTATTTTGCAAAATTCTGAGTCGATTTTTTTTTCAGTTGAACAAAACCATTGCAATTATGGATTTGAAAGCCTCCCTGAAGCTATCGTTAATCCGACCGCCTCTGATGGTATGTAAAAATCAATCGAATTGAATTTGTAGTAAGTAATGTGTATTACAATATTTTCTATTTTAAATTTTAGATCACACTTTCAGTGTTTTTCTTCACGAACATATTGAAACTGCTTTCACCAAAGGGTTCGATGATAGCGCAGGAAGGCATTCAAGCCCTAATTTGTTTGAAGTAATTTCATAACATTAGAACAGCAATATGGAAAAAATCTACTGTTTCATTAATGAATTTTCTACCTTCAGGTGCCCGTCGCTGAAGTATGGTTCGAAGCAGCTAACAAATTATTCGATTTTTTCGTTCTCCAATGTACGAAAGACGATGTATCCGATTTTAATAATTTGAAGAATTGCTTAGACGTTGATCAGAGATTCAGCGAAGCAAGATGTAACAAAGTCTTCCCTCTAGCTATAGCCACATATCAAGAAAACCTTCCCTCTCATTATACCAAAAAATATCACGAGACGAAAGTAAAAAACGAATCTTCTCAATAATAAAATTTAATATTCAGTATGAATACCTCAAGATTAAATTTTCAGGTTACTCATGCTTTGTCAGTATTCGGTATTCATGCTCGAGGTCCTCAGGTAGACAATTATATTCAAAAATTAGTCAAAGAATGTGATAAGTACTGGAAAAGTGGACGTCAAATGTGTGAGATTTTGAGTCTAACAGGCAATCCTTGCAATTTACCTCTGCATAAATGTAACACCGGTGAATCAGTCAATAGCGAATCCAACGAAAAGTAAATTTTGATATTTCAAACTAATTTTTTATTTTTTTCAAATATTTGATGACTTATTTCAATGACAGTATCAACGTGGCAGATTTACCAGCTACAGAACATTCCAGTGGAGTAAGATACATATCATCGTGCAATTGTGGTCGTAAACAAGGCCCTCGAGATGATCCATTTACTGTTCGAGCAGCTAACTATGAATTTTATCAAATTTTGGGAGAAGATTGTGGTTGTTCTCATTATGATAAAATTCAATTTCCTGTTTTTCAACCTAGCACAAAAGATTACAGGTAAGATGTCAAAAAATAACAAAAAATTTGTGTTCTAATTAAAAAATAATTTTTAAAATTTTCGCCATTCTAGAGCAGCGCAGTTATTTTCAAAACCGACTAAAATTGTTGGACGAAAAGAAAATGTGAATTCATTGATGCCAAATAAAGAATTCGGTCAAGAAACGCAGCATGGGCCTACTCAAGGATTAAGCTTAGGTATTTTATTTGAGAAAATTGTTCATACTGGGATACGAGCTGAATTTAAATTATTCTTTCGTGTTAAGCCTTGATATCATGTCACTCGATGAGTCTCGCTAGTGATATGATGATGGTCGAAGAACAAGGCGGATTCAATGCAGCTGAACCAAGCAATGATCATCATAATCAAATAAAACCATCTCAAGCTTCATTAACTCAAACTACTGAAAAAATAGTTATCCAAGTTACCGATCATAGCGATCCTAACAAAGGCAAGTATTTGATTTGTATATGGCAGGGAAAAAAGGAAAATTGTAAATTAATTCGAAGAAATTTCTTCAGATAAGGGATTGGTTCGGCAACCCAGCACAACTGAATACCTACCTGGAATGCTGCATAGCGAATCTCCGCCAGGATTATTGCCACAGTTTCCTTCGTGGTCTTTAGTATGTCTGGGGCCTTCTAGTTTGTATTCTCATAATTTAGGATTACAAGAACAGCACCATCCTGGATTTTTAGCTGGTTCTGCGTATCTTTTGCCCTGGGATGTAACTGTGAGGTAATATATTCTTTCACTTGGCACCTACCCAAAGCACGTATTCCAATTTCAAGTCTGAAAATTTCTTTTTCTCTCCCTAGATTGGAACATCATATGAAAGAACGTTTCTGGGCATCAAACGATCCTCGTAATAAAAACGCCCCTCAACGTAATCGTCGTAAAGGAACAAAAGGTAGTTTCGATCGAAATTTGAATATTATTTAAATATGAAAAATCACCTATGTAATTAATGTGCAGAATTCAACGTCAAAATATTCGTCGGTGTGGAATACGAATGTCCATGTGGTCACCGTTTCATGTGTTCAAGTCCAGAAAAGGTCCTAAAAGCAACTGGATCCGGTCTAGTACGAGATAATGGAAGCAAAGTTACCAATTGTGATATGCCTCTGTACTACCCATGTCCTTGCAGGTAGGTTCAACTGTCGATAAAAAATTATTTTCCTGATTTATTTCAATATCAATAATCTTTCTAGGAATTCCAAACAATTAATCGCTCAATTAATGCGGATCCACGTGGTCACACCGAAAGCACCGGTCAACGTTACGTTGAATCCTAGAGTACAGCCAGCTCCTAGCCCATGTCCCGTATTCGTGACAGGAATTCAAGAACCTGTACGATTGTCTCAAAGTTCATATTGGATATTACGATTACCGTATCCTTTTCGTTCGATAATAAACTTCAAATGTAATCTCGTATTGATAAAGTTGAAAATTACATTTTCATGTTCCTTTATCAACGAAAACATCTTTATTGCCGAATATTCTAATGAATCGAAAAAACAGGCAACCATTTGACATTACTTCCTTAACAACTAATCCAGATACGTTTACTACGGAGATAGGGGACCATATTTACCGCCCAAAGAACACACACCGTCTAATTACGGACGTCTACTGGCTGGTCTCTACGGTATATCCGAAGTCCCTCCGGATTCCAAATAATACGAAGTAGTAATAAATATCGTTTTTACATCACTAGGTTGTTTTTTATTTTCGAAATTTACATAACAGCATTCCTGCGCGCTTTCTATGACGTGATACGCATATGAAATGAATACGAAATAGTACATAAAGGAATAACAGATTTATTATCTCTTCAACACAACGATGACGTAGATTTCTGAATGAAAAATAAATAAAAATACTAATGTTTAAAATCTATATACTTGATCACTGGGCCGATCATTGATAACGGTGGATTTTGTCATCTCGTAAGTCTTGTAAATTGTCAAGATTATCCCACCATTTGAAAAGCCAATTTTTAATTATCAATTCGAACCATGGCGTTAGTGGTAATCCGGTAGATTTAATGAAACTTTTGAAATCATCCTTAGATACACTGAATATTCTATTGATCTCCATCGAATTCGGTACCAACGTGAAGTCTTTACGAATAATATAAATATAATCGATTTCGTGTTCTCCCCAATTGCCGTCTCCTTTGGAAAAATAATGTATCTTGGTAATAAATTTGAATTCTGACGGTTGTGTCTCAGGCATCGGTATGCCAAGTTCGAAATTTAATCTTCTCTGTACAGCTAGCTTGGAATTAGCGTGATTATCTCGGCCAACTAGTATATCGTAAAGGGGATGACTGCAGCATGAATTGGTAAGATGATTGGGATAGGTTACCTTGCAGGAAGCTCTTTCTTGCAGCAAAAGTTCATTTTTTGTATTGAAAATAAACACGCTGAAAGCTCTGTGCAATGGGATTTTACCGTATCGAACTTTATGGCAGTTTCGTTTCGTATCTGTTCCGATAATCTGGTCATTTTCATCCACCAAAATCAGTTTCTCGTTGAGAGCTTCTTCCTGATACGGATCCAGTGGTTGCGGTACAATGGTGGCGTAAAATCGGGGCTGGTAAAATGCTGGTTTCGCGAACCGAATCGCACTCAGAAGAGATTTCATTTTAATGGTTAGAAAATTAAAACACGCAGTGATAAAGGACGAAGACGAAGCCGCTAATACTACTGTATCATACCGACGCGTATGTAATAACACGAACGAGTAACTTTCTAATAGATTTACTCGACGAAATTATAGCCAAAGCCACGTCCCTACTGCATACTTAACTAGTTTTTTTCTCTATTAAACGATTACTGTATGTGAAATGTGATATAAACTTCATGTGAAATTTCACATGAAGAAATTTCATATCAGAAAAATTCATGAACGATAATCACACAAGCAGTGCTACCACTGAATGCGCTCTCAAATCTCTTATTCAAAATAAAATTTTCTAATAACACGTGCATTGATTTAAATTTTAAATTTCGTTCTATTATAACTATAAGATGAATGACGAGGATTTAGAATAAAATATGTGAATAATTATTTCCAATAGATGCATAATACCTCGTTTTGTTATACTGCAGTATAAAAGATGATATTGTTCAACATTTCAACTTTCCTTCGTTTCAAAATCATCCGCAAGGTCATTTAGTGAAAAGAAATTTCGGTAAAGGTGACAATTGTTGTTCTGTAACGAAAGCCTTTGACGAATTCCGTTTCCAATGGTTTATTATCTTCAAACCACTGACTAATGACAGAACAGAATCCGATTTTTAAAAAATAACAACCATTTCATTTTTCCTATCAATATCAACTTTTGAAAAATATTGCTCAGAATATTTCAATTATGTTCAAAAATTCAGTTGATACCTACCTGTTTGAAATTTCATTTGATCTTTTATTCGAAATCAACCAAATAAATTATTAGAAAGTAAAATTTTATCATTATATTTTTTGCAGTTTACAAAAATATTATTTTATCTACAAATAAAAATCACAGTCTGAAAAAATATTATAATATCATTTTAATTATCGCGAAGGATTTCAATTTCATCTTGCGTTATATGAATCCTGATTTCTTTTTCGATCATCAAATCTTGAATTTGCGGAACCTGATCGGGTAATGCATGAGCAGCTTCCATATAAAGAGTCTAGAATGAGAAATAAAAATAAACGATAATTTAGAGACATATATCACCTATTAAAAATTATTACATCGTTAAAAAACATAGGTAGGTAGCTAGGTAGTAGGTACATATAATACAGAAAGGATTCTATGCAATGTATCCATGATCTTACCTTGACCCAAGGACAACTTTCAATAGCTAAATAAAATACATCTTTGCATTTAACATCGGATTCGTACTGGGCGCAATATTGTAAGTAAATTATCCAAAATAGAGGACAGAAACGCGTATTACGATCGTTGACAAGTTTCACGAATATTGCTCGCATTCGATTACTAAATGAATTGCTCGCTGCGACAGGTCCACCTAAAATCAGATGATTTCAACAAAAATTACTCAAGTTTTTCAACAGAGTTTGAGCTTTTAGATCAGTGATATAATTTTAAAGAAAAAAAATCAATAATTCCATTTTTATTTTTTTCTAATCTTCAAAACTGCAAAAAATTTTAATAGATTAAAAAGTGAAAGCAATCACACATTTCTGTAACTCTTCAATACTTCGTTAAAGATTGGAAAAATTACTTCGAAATATTTTTCTCAAATGCCAAACTCACATCAACAATTTGATATTTTTATTGAATGTCAGATGATTCTGCAAAAATTCAAAATAATATGAAAAAAAAAATCCAATTCAGGAAAAAAAAACTAAAAATTGGTTTGTAGGTATTCTACTTTTGATCTCTCAAATTGATTGGGAACGGTCTAGAGTCTTTGAAAAAATTTATTCCAATTAATAAATCATCTGTATGAGCAACCGGTTTAATAGAACCAAAGTTTATTTTAGTGCGTTTTTTTTTTCAAGGTGAAAAATATTTAAAAATTTTCTGGAGATTCCAAATTGTCTCGAAATTGCTTCCAATCAATTTGGGAAGTCGAAACTAGGATTTACACCTAATTTTTATACTCGAAAAAATGGCAAAGCCAAAATTTAAAAAAGGAATAAAAAAGGAATTTTTTTACTTGTTCAGATTTTTTGTCGTGCTTTTTTTGATAAGATTTTAATGAATCAATGTTTTTAAACCAAAATTTTCAAAATTCAATTACGCCTGACAAGATGTTCTTATTTTTTTTCAAGTTGGACTTTCTTGGGCTTGGAAACGTTCAACAGCCTTTTTAGGACTTCAAATTTTCCAACCCACCTCAAACCTAACACATACTCACGATAAAAAATGCAACATGCAATACACGCAGAAAATAAAAATTTATAATACCTTGATCGAGGATTTTCAAAGAGTCGATACTGGCTTTTTCATATAAAATCAATCTTCGACGACTCAATAAAATTAAAATTAATTTCGCTACGTGAGAATCATTCGACCTCAGACATTGTTCAATTTTCCACCAAGGACTAACAAATTGCAATTTGGCCTGAAAACAATGAAAAATTAGATTTCTTATTTTCAATCATTATCAGTAAATTGATATCAATTTACCTCTAAATCGGCAAAAGTACCGAGTAAAAGCATATTATTCGGAAACTCTTTGATGCCCTTGAGTAAACTATCGTATAACACGCTGAAGCTGGTTTTAGTATTTATACAATGGAAATGCAATAATGTGATTAATATCTCGGTGATCATTTCTCGATAATACGTGCCTCTGAAACAAAAAATACAAAAAAAACTGTCTTTCAATGATTCTCAAAAATGAAAAGAAGTCTTGAACATGAGTCATTACATATAAACCGGAGCTCCTTTCTCATAATAATTCGCCTTATGCAAAAGTTCATCTAAAAATACGCTGGCTGACCAAACAGATTCTGTTAAATATAAAAACCACGCGTGACAGTAGATCCATTCGATAAAAAATTGTGGTTCGGTGTGATCGAAAGTAAACACCTCTTCGAGGAGAAAATCTTCGTCGAAACTTTGATTAGTTATTTTTTGAAATTCCGTCAAAGCTGTTTTTAAGGTGACCTCATTCAATGTAACCTCTTTTTCCGGTACTGACAACGCTAACGATGTGAGCAAACTTAGGCATCGGTCTCTAAAAAAATAAATAAATAAAACAAACATAAGATAGGGTCAACCCACAATTATTATATTATGTATTTACATAAGGTGATTGACGCAGTACACTTACTTTTTGCCAGATACCAGTAGTAATTCTACAAATACACGGTAGAGCTGGGTGATACAATTTTTTGACGTGAGAGAATGGAAATTCTTCTTGATTGGATATAACAATAAAGCAGTTTCTAAAATTTTAATACAGCTGTCGTTATTTTGATTGAATTCTTTTTCGAGAAATGCGTACTCGATGTATAATGGTAAATTGCTCCTGAAAATGATTCTCATGAAATTAAATCATAATTTTATTTTTCTCGTCTCTATTGAGAGATTGAGATATTACCAACCTATGTTTATCTTTTAGCAAATCTTTCACTAAATTTTTTAGCTTCTTCTTCCTAGATTGCGGTTGTTTACCAGCTATAAAAAGACTACGTTCGAAACGCAACCACCAAACTAACATGATGGTTTCGCAGTTGAAAGGTAAATTTTCTGATAACTTGAGGAACATTTGTTGTACAAATTCTAAATACTCGTCGCGACCTAATTCGTCATTTATGTACTGAGGGTATGAAACGAGATCTTTAAAACACGAAGTAATCGATTCTTCAGTAGCTGTAAATCGACCTAGGAACAAAAATAATTAAAAATAACCCAATAAAAAACGAAGTAATTAAATAGTTTGGAAACCGGTACCTTGAGTTATTCCCAAAGAGCAAAAAATTGACAATAAAATTTCAGCTGAGTCCATTTGCCATTCGATGTCATTCAAAGAGAGCATTCTGAAAACAGTATCCCTGAGAGGTATTATTGGAACCTTGAGTAATATCATAGTTAATGTAGCAATTTTCAAGTTCAACGATCGACTCGTAATTGGTTTAATTAAATCGGTAACATCGGTGGCTACGACGACTCTTTGAGGATCTTCGCAGTCTGGATCGGATACTGGGAACCAATGAACGCGTTGACGTAGTCTTTCGATCCTCAGCCATAACGAGTATACTGGTAAACCACTGGTTAACATGTTGTCTTCCATTTGTTCTATTGAAAAAAAAAATTATGCATTTAGAATTATATTTTAAAAATGAAAAAAATGACTGCAAAAAATGGACGAAAACTTACGTATATTTGATTCTTGGAAATTTACAGGTATTCTATAATTCTCGGATGGAGATTTCGTCAAATTCAATTGTAAATTTAAACGCATAAGCATCAAAAATTGTTCCCAAAGACCTGATTGGCGAAGAAACAGAGCACTTGTTGCGTATAAATCTAAAAAAATACAAAAAAAAACTCAAATATTTTTATCTAATAAAGAAGAATTTTGATGGAAAATTAAATCAATTGCTAGTTTGCTACCTAATAAATGCTTTTCAGCCGACAGCTGGCCATCTTTTTGAATAAAATTCACTTTCTCCATAGCTTTGGCATAAAGTGACTTGACTTTAGGAACAGAACAGCGTGATAATTTGCACTGTGTGTTACGTATGTAATGATTCCACAGCACGACGTTTCCAGGATCTTGACGAAGATCATTGAATAACTCTTCGGAGACCTTTTCGGCATCGAAAAATTCATTTTTAATTTCGTATTTGCGATTTAATAATGCTGTCGAAGATGGATTGTGTGATATAGCTTTGTCAAGAATGGCTAATTTTTTTTCAGCTGAAGCCAACGTGTTGCCTTTAGTTTTTCTGTAATATTTTTCGAAATGTTGTATTTCATCCTAAAATCGAATTAAAATTCAGCGATTAAATATGTGTCAAGGTTAGAATGAAACGTTTCTGAGTAAAATGTTGGAAATACCTGAAAATTGATATACTGTAGCCATAAATCTTCATCATATGGGTTCTCAGTTAGCTGTTGATTAAACGAAGCTATTGTTTTGGACAGCTGCGTTTCTAAATTCGTACTTAAGGTGACAGTTTCTACATTTAAAAAAATGTACAATAAGAATATAAACCTTCTAAATAGCTGATATGCGACAAATTATGAATCATCATACAAACCTTCGTTACCAACAGCTATAATGTCTTCATTTGTTTGAGAGGCAAGTTCACTACTGACAGTTAAGTCAGATTCGAATAATTTTGAGGAACATTTATAGTACCTCCAATCTTTTTTTTTTCTCTCAAATTCTGAGCTGTCAAAATAATAACATCTTCTCGGCTTCTTATACCTAAAATAAAAACAAAGTTTAGATGATCCATTGTCACACTAAATTCAAACTTATTCCCACACAGGATCACTTACAAAGGCGCATCATCTTTCATAAGAGTGGGAATCAGAATATTATTCCTGGAAGGAAATCGATCTTCTCGAAATGAAGAATTATGCAATAACTCGTGATATTTTTCTTCTCTATTAACAAGTAGTGAAATTGTAAGTACATATTGCCGATTGAAAATAGCCATAAAAATGATGTAATTTTACTTACGCTTTCTTTAAAAATAATTTCTCATTTCTCTCTTTTTCTTCGTGTTTATTTCGTTTATGTTTCTTTTTTTTATGCGAAGACGAAGATGAACTCCTCTGCTTCTCATCGTTTGTTTCTTGAGTAGGAGGTTTGAAGCTGGAGTTCGATAGCCAAGTCAAAGGAGTAGTTTCTAAAAACACAGATTTTCAATTTATTGCAAATATTCTGAATTTAAAACTGAATTAGATTACTTTACCTGTTTCTTTAGGCTCCGAATCATCTTTTTCTTCAGAATAAGCTGGGAATAAAGACATTTTGAACAAATATTGTTAAAAGTTCTGATTTCAAATTTTTTGTCATAAACCGATCGTAAACCGATTACTTACATGTGATAAGAAAAATATCGATGTTGATAATCGATTGAGTATCGAGATCAGCTGACTTGACTAAACTTGACGTGCGAAATGCATGAATTTCATACATATCGAAATGTAATCGAAATTTCGAAACGATCGAAACGATTTATTCAAAGTGTTTACTTTTTATCGATGTTGATAACAATTTTTTTATCAATTCTTATTCTTGTTCGAATTCGAATAATCAGGATGACAATTTTATTCTTTTTTCATTTTCATTTAAAATAATAATATTGAAATCAATTAATTCATGTTTATAGCTACTAGTTCGTTTCATAGCCTCAAGTTATACTTTGTACATTCTAAATTGCATCCACAAAAGTAAGTGCATGTAATAAAATACAGAATGTATTAGCCATGCATCATTAAAATTTTAAAGAGAAAAAAATAGATTATAAATTAGTAGAAAAATGTGGGAAATTATTGAAAATTGGAACTCGGCAGGTCCACGTAAGCCTAGTACGTAACTTTCACATTATCTAGAAATTTTTCAAAGATACGGTTAATGATTTTTTTTTCTTTTTACAAATTTATACTCAGTCAAAGTCAAAGTTACAGACCCCACGGAATGGATGCGATACGGCAAAATGAAACACCGGAAGTACAAAACTTTGGAATCTAGGTTACAATCGTTTGCCAAATATCCGGTGTCTTGTACAATTCGTCGACAATCTTTGGCCGAAGCTGGTTTTTTTTACAGTGGTATGTTTACTAATGATTACCATTGTTTGTTTCATTTCATTACGTTTACTGTAGTGTAAACATACACTTCAATTTCAATTCCGGGTGAGATAGGTCAATTTTTAATTCAAGGCAATAATTTGAATTCGAAGTATACGAAACATATCATGCCTTAGATCGATGTAATATGCGAACTACCAAAGTATGTTGGTAATGACACCAAATACGGTTTATTAGGTTTTGTATTTTGTCTTCTTCGATAATTATTTGGCGTTTAGATACGAGGTGACCGAAGAATTGTTGACCAGAGTGAATTCGTAATTTTCTCTAGCATATTTCCAGAAGCTCTTATTTCATCAGTACGTCCTTGTATTTCATAGAGAAATTTTATTGGTGGTATGAGTGAGAAAAAGTTGAAATGTGATTTAAATGAAAAAATCGTAATAATCCGTTATCCATAAGCTGTATTATTCTAACAAAATGCATTTTTTCTACATTTCAGGTATAACTGATTGCGTATTTTGCTACCACTGTGGATTGGGCCTGCGAAATTGGGGCGAAAAAGAAATCCCCAGTCATATGCACGCTTTGTTTTATCCATTCTGTCCCGTAATTAAGGATCTTAAAGAAGAAGAATTTGAAAAACACGATTATATGATAACGAGTACTCAGATAATCACAAAAGAAGTATGTCCATAATAATGTTCTCTCCTTATTATGTGTTTTAATACATATAAGTACGTAATGACCTGTTATTATAGGAAGAAGAAGAAATGAAGCTTGACACAAGTGGTCCCGAGTTCCAATGCAATCGTTTCAACGTTTTGAAAGAAACGATTTTATAAAAAAAACACCAGTTGAAAATCAGATTTACATTTAAATTGAATTTTTCTGTAAGTGAAAGGAACCTAGCGTATATGCTCTGTACTTTTTCGTTGAAATAATTTTGAAATTACTCATTTACGTTCATATTTTCCTAATGAAAAGTTACATTTGTAGGTTTTTCTCTGTTGGGTAGAATGCTTATTGCGAAAACTAAATTGGTGGTGTAACAGGTGACTTGTGATAGCTTACAGTCGTTTGATAAAAATGTTGTCAAACATTTTTGACAAAAATGAACTACAAGGCAAAAATTGGTAAACTAACTACCTCCGATATGAATCTGAAGTCAATTAATTTTTTTTTAATATTTCTGTATGATTTTGGTTAGTAAAATTAAAATCCCGTTTATAAAAGGTTTTTAAGAGTATGTACCATGCCATGCTATCAATCAAAAATAAAAACATTGATTCAGAATATATTACATTTGTGGATATAAATGTTGAAATAATCAACAGCAAAATGAGGCGCACGTAACGTAAATTTCCCAATTGTACCCTAACAAATGATTGAATTGAAACATGCACGTGCTTATCGACATCAGTTGGCAACAAAAATCTTCCAAAACCATTGACTCCTGGTGATATTAAAATTTTTCCGAATTGATTTTCTAAAAAAAAAATTGAAAACACGTAATTTATGCTTGAAATCCATTTGAAAACCAAAGTAGATCTTATGAATAAAATCACATCAATTTTTCAAATAAAATCGATTTATTTGATGAAGTTTCTTTCAACATTTCATGATTTCAATTATTAAATAAATATAGTGATACAAATTAGGCAATTCCTTGATATTTGTTCAAATTATAAACATGGTTGAAACCACAAGTGCAATATTTTTGTTTCAACATGGTATTTCATTTGATCGAAAATAAATAAGCTAACAGAAAATTAAAAAAATAAAACCTTGACATATTTCTCGGAAGTATTGGTAATAAAACATGGAAAACTTAATTTACTTGTTCGTTGAGAGTTTTGAAAAATCATCACCTATATAAAACTAAATACACTTGAAAGTATAAAAATAGATTATGATTAGACAGTAACATTGATCGTTTAAGTAGATAAGTAAAATTGGCTTCTGTGAAAGAAAAAAACCATAAGATCTATCACCGTATCACACTTTTTAAAAACTTTACAACAAAGACAGGAACTAAAAAACGTTTAAAAATTTACAAAACTACTAAAGCAAAGCAAATGGTAAAACATATTAGTAGACATCGAGCCTTGAGTACATAAAATGAGATTAACACTTAAAACTGTACAAATGCAACACTGAGTTTTGTCCTTAAATAAAATGATGTCTCTGTACAAACATTAACAAAAAATTACACACAATTTACAAAAAAAAAAAAAAAAATCGAATTAGGTATAAAAAATTTCTTAATCATGACTCGCTACATAAAATGCAGCTAAATCCATCGTACATAAATTATACTTATTATTTGAGATTGAATTATTATTTATATCAACGAATGATAATGAAGAAGGATGAACCATATCGAATTTATTGATGGGGGCGTATGAATTCAAATTGACCTGAAAAAAAATCATTAATTTCAAACGGACACAGAAAAATTATAAATTTGAACAAATACGAACCGTTCCTTCGCTGAACAGGTAACGATCGTATTCTTGATGAACACAAGTATCCAATTCGACTCGATGGAGTACGAATCCTAAACTTATGGTTTCTGGCAATGTGGTCATGCTGACTAAGTGAATATCTATGCTGGTATTAACCGCATTAAAGCGATATGATGAAGATAAGTCATTTCCCTTAGTTTCAGCATCGTCTCGAACGAATAATGACAAGGGGTATAAAATGGCATTCATCGAAAGATACGAGATCATTGATAAATAACCAGCTAAATGCGACTCTGGTACTTTCTGTAAATGAGAAAAACATAAATTATGAAAAAATTCGAGCAAAATATCTTCCAAGTGAAAAATACTTTTTCAATGGGTAGTACCTTGCAATTAATCATTTTTTTCTCAACGATTAATCGAAAAACATTTAATATAGGTTTATTATCGAGAACACCTTGTCCTAGTCCTAATTGGTCATCTTGGTTTAGTCGTCGATCCATCATGATCTAATGGAAAAAAAAAATAAGAATGAATTTGAAATTGGCCAAGTAAGAATTTTGAATTGCTCTTACTTCAATTTCGCCTTCTTTCAAAGAAGAAGCTCCTAGTGGCTGAGCTGATACCACAGTAACACGTGCTCTTTCATCTTCAATGTATATACTGGATGGCATCGGGTAATAGTTTGCTTGAAGTGGTAACTTATCTAAATACTGTCGTTTGATCATCTGAAAATAGATACAAAACGTCACCTGGGAATCCTGGGATAATTCAAAAACGATATACCCTATTGTAATTTTTCCAACCTGATAACCATTCAGATCGGTATAAAATATTTCTCCGTTTTTGATATCAGTCAATAATTTCATTCCGATTTCGGAATTTCTTTCTGTTCTTATGTCGACTAGATTTTGTATTTCAATGCTGTATTCCTCCGATCCTATAAATTAGAAAAACAGGTCAATTTACTAATCTGTGATTCGGGCATTTTCATTTCGATAAATTCAATTTCGAGTAACTTACCAACGGCATTGAAAATATTCACAAGATGAACTACGTAATCACAATAGGTAATAACACTGGAGACTAGTTTTCCTTCCATTATCTTGACTGTAGGATTTGCACAGTCTACTTTTCTGGCTTGGCCTTCGGGAATGAATAAATAAGCTCCGCACATAACTTGATTTTCATGACGACAAGCGTATCTAAAAGAGGTAGAGAATAAGTTATAGAAGTTTTGAGTTCGTTGCTGTACAGTTTGTTCAAAAAGGTCTATGCTGAAGTTATTTCAGGAAAAATATTCACGATTTTTTTCGCTGAGTATAATAAGCAAAAAAACTATGAAAATTGAATAATATTTTCCAGGGAATTCTTCAAAAAAAAAAAAAAAGTAATAAAAATCAGTATCAATGATATTTTTGAGAGAAGACAGCTATAATAACACTACTTTCAAAAAAAAAAAAATCAAAAAGAATTTTCAGTTTTTTACAATTTTGGCTCAAACTTCTTGAAGCATCGTGATTTTTATTTAATTGGAGTTTTTTTTAGGCCATATGAAAAAAAAATTGAGCCAAATAACAATAAATGTCCAAACAAAAGCCATTGTTGTACATGATCAAAATTCCTCATTCTTTTTTACCCAGCATTTCATAATTTTACTAACTTTATAAAATCCAAATGAACTGGAACAGTGAAATCTCCATTTCTTAACGAAATCGCTTTTATCAAACCTTCGCGTCTGAACGCGACCGATATTTTTTCATTCTGTATCGAAAATTCAGAAGGGGAGGGTTTCTCTTTGACGAATTCTTTCACACGTTCCATATCCAATGATACTCCGAAAGCATCCATGATCTTCAACGAAACCATATTAGCCCTGAAAAATTTCCAAATATGATTAAAAAAAATCATTTAAAAACCATAAAAAATCTTGAAACGTACTCGTTGTTTATATCAGGATTATATCTCAGGAAATAGGTTTTTATCTCCAGAGATCCGACCTCGACTTTGAAATGCAATAAATAACATCCACTACCGTGATCGTTTATTTCGCAAAAAGGATTCATCTGATATGGAATCGGTTTATCACTTTCATCAATTATCTATAAAAACGCAACGATTAATTTATCGTGTGATTTAATTCCACGGAGTAATCATTAGGAAACATTTACTTCGATGAATCTATAATCATCAATTTTAAGGTTCAGTATTTCCACCCGATTCCAAGATAAGGAATTAAAAACAACAATTCTCCGTAACGAATCATTGCTGTTAAGACTGATCATTCTATGTTTATGATCATTCGAGGGTGTTTTTCTAGATTCTTTTAGCTCGAAATAGACTGTCTCAGGATCTCGTTGGCTGGTATCCTAGAATTAAACCGAAATTAAAAATTCATGTTGATAAATACAGTCACTGATATCGAAGTAAAATGGTAATCACCTTATTTGGATCCAATATGAAATTCAATGATTGCTGCATTACATGAGCAGTACCCTTCATTCCCTCTTGTAACCTTCAAAAAAGTACAAAATTAGAAAAAATGTAACTCAAGTGGAGTGTTTTTTGAAAATTAAAAATACGTACTTGTGAGCGTAATCATTCACTACATGATCTTTGGCCGTTCCGGTGATACCATCGTGATGTTGAAATAAACTTAAACTCGCACGAGCCCCCCTTAATAGTTTTAAAAATAGAGTTGCATCTGACAACAGCCATTTCGATTTTTCCATTGGTGCGCTTTTCCACGCAATGGCGTGTAATATTTCAGCACTCCTGATACAGAAATTATAATTAAAATTATATTTGATTGAAAAAAAAAATTCCCATCTTATACAAGATGGAAAATATACCTCAAGTAGGATATTAATTCTCGATCCATTCGTTTGTAATACGGTCTTGACGTAAAATATCCACTCCAATAATAATCATCACGATCAGCGTAAGTGAAAAAGTCACCCTGTAAACTAGGAAACATGTTAGGCGATTTCTGAGCTCCCATCGCTTCAAAGTAGTCTTGTAACGTCCCAAATTTAGCCTGAAAAACAATTTTTACATGTATAAGGTTTTTATTCCTTTCAATATTTAATCATATTACATCGAAAAATACCTCAACAAAATACGAAGGATTTTTATTCATATGAGCGAAAAGTTTTTCATAATTTTCATATTGTACATCCCATTCCGCCAGCACGTCGTATCTAAAATCATCTCCTAAGGGTACTAAAAGCACATCTGTATCGTAAAGTTCGGCTTTCTTTCGATACTGATCCAGCAACATTTCAGCTCTAAAATCAAATTTTCATAATTACAAATTTTTCCAAAATTAGCGATCAAATAAATGTGATTGATTTACCTAAACGCGACGTTTTTATCGTTTATCATTTGGGGCGGTTTTTTCCACGGGCATGAGATACCAAACTGAGGAATTCGTTTGAAATCAAATTGACAACAAATCGACGGATCGGGACCACAGGTATGTGGAATGTCGTAACTGTAGAAGGGCATCATATGAGTCAAAAAATCGTGTTTTCCGGTGGCATCTAAAAAAAATACAAATTATTTACATCTATTCGTAATAGTCTTATTTTTTTTAAAATTAAAATTACTAACCCCAAAATTGACGCCATCGAAACTCCAGCTGTTTACGTTCGGCTAAATATTTTTTAACTGCATAATGTGTTCTTTGTATGACCAATGATTCTAATCCAAAATGGTTCAATAAAAATGGCATCGTGGGTGATACACCGAAGGGATCAATGGACCAGCTTCGTCTATTGAAAAAATATTCCACGTTGATAACGATAAAACACAGATTGCAAAATAATTTTCAATAATTACTTCGGTTCGATTTGTAAATTATCACGTAACCACTGATGACCATGAGTGAGTTGTTGAATTATGGAATAATAATGTGAATTTGCTTCATCGGTCATGACCCAACCACCGGTTACAATTTCAATTTGACCACTATCAACCAGTCTACCGGACAAAAATCGATATAAGTTCCAAAAGTTATGAATTTTGGACAATTTATAAAGAAAACTTACTCTTTGAATTTCATTCGTTTCATATCCGACGCTTCATTCCACCACAAAGATAGAAATGAAACCTCAGCCCATATGAATTTTCGTTTCGGATTATCCCTTAATTTATCGACCATGTTGTTAAAAATGTGTCTCGTCTGACTTTCGTAATAATGTTCAAACGTTTTAATCCAGCCTGGATCGTTGTGGGAATGAGGCACAACAAACACTTTCAATTTATTATTCGCGTTCCATCGTTTTTTATCAACTTTGACATTCCAGCCTTGTTTCCAAACACCGCCATCCTGGTTATCGAATTTCATTTCCTTATAAACGTTGAACATCTAGAGAAAATTCGAATTTAGGTACATTTCTTCAGTTGAAAATAGCATAAATGCATAAAACAATTGATAAAAAACGAACTTGAATCTCTGCCGATGAATGAGCACCGAATGCGTCGCATTTCTGAACTGAATTTCTATAATGTAATCGTGGACGAGTATGAGAGTGATTCTGCAACGCAAAATTATAATGTTACAAATTGATTGAAAAATTATTCACAAAATTAATAAGATTCTTACCAAGGTAACAAACACTTTGGCTTTATAATGAGATTGTAAACTTTGTTCGCGAGGAGTCTAAAACACGTGAAAATAATTAGAAAAATGACATGCTTTTAAAATTTAATTAAATTTAAAATTACCTTAGCTTTTATTCTGAAATAATTATTACTAAAAAGGTAATACAGTACGATGTAGGTGGAAATGAAAAAAATAGCGCTGAAAAACAATGACTTTTTTTTCACTCGCATCTTGATAGAGTATTTAATCTGTAATTCGAAAATGACTGCATGTTATCAAATCAAATAGGAAAATATCGTAAATAATGCAAGCTCATAATTCAATTTTTTTAAAAAAAGAAAAGATAAATACGTGTGATCGTACTCGAGAATTACTTCACAGCTCAGTTTTTGATCATTCTATACAATAATTTGTTCGACCAGTTACCGGAAACTTTTGTTCGATTATCCCATCATGTAAATCTAAGTGAACTTCATGCTTAATGACTATCTAAAACACCAACGAAATAAAAAAATAGTAAAAGTATGGCAATAAAAATGAAAAATTACACGATACATACCTATTAAGTAGCTATAAATTGAAGAAAATCACCAGAGACTATGTATTGAAAGACAGTTGTAATGTAATGAGCATTCGTTATCAATACAACGAATGCTAATATTGAACGATGGAATCATTATAGCGATTAATTCAGAAGCACTAGCGACGCAAGAAAATTTTTATCAGGGATATAAGTATTTTCACTTCCAAGAATCCTTATTTTTTCACTTATTTCTCAACGATTTTTCAGATTTGATTGAATTGTTTTCAGTACTGATAACGGTGTTGAAATGAGTCACGAGTAAATAGTACTTCAATTTGTTATGACTCATCCGAAATTTTTATTAAAATTTCTAAGTGAATTGATTTCAGGTGAATAGTCGTAGTTGAATACTTCAGTTGTTGGAAAATTCGAATGGAGAATGAATTGAATGAAAAATTCAGCGAACAGCGACAGAGCGAGAGGCGATGAGGCAGAAAAATACAAATTGATAAAATTTCAAGTGTACTGCTATTGGTTGAACGGCTTACAGTGTTGTAATGCAACCAACAATAATGGGAATTGAAATATTCCCCTCTGGGCCTCCGGAAAAGGAAAAGCCCCGGAAAGCGTAATTGATTAAAGGAAATCGAGTAAATGCTTCAATTGACTGAAATATCGTGACTACTGACTAGTTAAACAAAACAGAAAAGCCAGTCTGATGCGCACTACCTAGTACCTACATTTGAATTATGTAGTCACGAACTCGTAATTTAAAATAGGTATTCTAAAGAAGCATCATCAGAAATATCATTCATAATTCATGAAATTGAAAATAATGTTTTTTTTTTCTTTCAACAATTTGAGCCTGCCAAAAAAAAGACTGCATTGCCAGGCCGGAAAATAGTAATACGATCTCATTCTTCTGAGAGTTTGCTCTGCTCTAATGACTTACCCGCAATTAAACGAAGGGTTGCGCCGTCGAGAAACTGGTGTCAACGTCGAACTCAAAATTGTAAAATTCCTAAAAAAAAAATCATGAGTCTTCGTTAGTTTGTTTTACTCTTTCAAGACTTTAAATTTTTTGGACGTGATTAATTTTCATGAATACCTATTACCTACCTACCTGAATATATTTATAGGTAATTACGTAAGTAGGTATACTAATAATCATAATTTTAGAAAAAAAATTTCAATACTTTACTGATTTAAAAATAATATTAAGAAACGGACGAATGAAATTTTTAAATAAATGTAGGTAGGTACCTGAAAATCAAGATGAAGATAAAAATGAAGCGTTCGTTCGAAAAACAACCGTAATTCATTTTAAAATATTGACTTCAGACCATTGTGAAAAAAAACCCTCTAGGAAAATGGTAACTATTTCTATGGATTGATCAAATAGTTGAGGACTAAATAATCTGGTTTAAAATTTTTCTCAATGCAATTTTCTTTTCGCAGTAACTTTTCTCCCCATTTGTGAAATCCGCCAGAGAAAAAAATTAATTTACTAACATAGGTATATTTTTTTCAGATAACACGAGAATGCCAATCAAAATTATCTCTCCGCTTCTGAAGTCTAGTCTAATTCTAATTCTGCCTCCAGAGACCTCCATTCTATAGCCATTCAATGGAATCAGAATATCGAAATGGAATAGTGCTGTTTTTTAAACGGAGCTTCAAATGTGGGCCAATGTTGTTTTTAAATAAAAACATCCCTCCTAAAATCATATTTTTTCAAAAAAACTCAACTTTTTCAACTTTTCAAAATTTTTTGAAGATTTTGGAAAGAAGAGGTAAACATTGTGACTGATTAAGTTCAGAATTTCAGCGACTCAGTGTCAAGATACTTGGTAATATATCGTAGAACTTTCTTTTGAAAAAAAAAAACATAGGTAGGTTAGATACACCTACCTGTATAGGCATAATCGAATTCTTATATTTTAAATTAATAGTATATTATGCAATGAGGGAGATAAAGTGATTTTCGACGAATTTTGAGGTTTATTGCCCGAGCGAAGCGAGGGAAATAATTCAAAATCGTCGAAAATCATCTATCTACCGAGTTGCATACGATATTTTTCGTTGTAGTGTGAGTAAAAGGCGAGTTTGAGCACTCGAGCGATTCGCGAGTGTGAGTAAAAGTCCACTTTTACTCACACTACAATGAAAATTCATTTAATCTTTATTCTTTAGAAAGTATTATACTTATGGTATTATTTTCATTTCATTTCAAAATATGAAATGTAGGCAGGTATCTACCTACTACGTACTACCTACCAGATTATTATTTTTTTATATCAAAAAAGTTTTTGGAGCATGAAAATTTATCAACTTTGAGGCGAATAAGCTAAAACAAAGTTGAAAATTGCATTCGTAGTAGGTAATTTGGAAGATTACATTTCAGCTGTAATGTTGAGACAGAGAGTACAAATGTTCATTTAACATTATAACACACAATGACCACTTTTATTCGTACTTGCATCAAATCCAGGAGACCACGAAGAATAATTTTAATTATAGCTTATATGTAGGTACTCATTTTGAAAGATAACTGTTCACAATCCAATTTGAATCCTTCCTATCTTGTCTGTCACACATTTCTCTAGTCTAAACAGAAATCAGTTCCTAATGAATGATTTTGTATGTTCATGTTCATACTACCTATCTAGTTATGTACTTTTTATTTTCTCTTATTTTTTGTAGTTTTCTCATCAGCATTTAGCAGCCCTCTTGCACTATTTCAGTAGATCAGTACCTAACAAGTAACAACGTAACAACATCAATGCTATAACCTATAACAATCCATCAATTGAGATGAGTAGGTATTAGGTAAACTTTCATTTTTGAAAATCCAAAGCCTAAACTTGCGAAACATTAAAGAATTAAGGATTAATTTAAAAATTGATGGGTACCTAACTTGAAAAAAAAATACAAAAAATTTTGAATTTTTGAATTCGACGAATTCTCTATAAATTATTCAGTTATCCGCTAGAGTGCAGCAAAAAGTTCTATTCTCAAAGTTCAATGCTGTTTTTCAGTTTTTTCGCGTCTTTCTTACAATATTTTCATTTATATCTCCCCATTTTCACAAAATCTCAACTCTTTGGAATGCTATTCAAAAGCTGAGCTCAGCAAAATATCGAGATCATTCCTAAAAATACTTCAATTCGAAGAATTCCTCGAGGGAAATTTTAAATCACATTAAAAACCATACTACAGCACGTACTCACAACACGTGGTAACACTGCAATTCAAACAAAAAGGAAAATTTACATTATGACCTTGAAGTTGGCAATACAGTGACATATTTATTTACTTGCTTGTTTACATCCTCCCAGCTGTATCTCTTCCGATTGAATATTTACGTGTGTTTCATTGTGTGAGAACGTATACGACGCTACTACGCTACATTTTGTGTATTATTTCCCTTTTACTTTACTTTACCAACAAGCTCTACTCGTACCCGCTTTTCGTACCATTGAAAGTTTTAGCGGCGTTGTACATTTCTCACGTTGTTTGTATTATTATCTGCGCAGTTAAATTTTGCGAACAAATTTCAAGGTATAGTAAGGTGATTTTGTTTGCAAATTCGAATATACGTACATTTATTTATTAATTATGCGTATCTGTATCGTTTAACGCTCACGATGTCGTCGCATGCTTCTTAGTACTAATATGAATACCTATAGATAAATGTGAAAAATCGGTGATTTTTTATAGGTCATATTTTCGAGATACCCGGTGTATTTGTAATCATGGATTCGGATAGTGAAACTGTTACCGATGGCGTATCTACATTCGCAAACGGTGACATCGATCCAGTCTCCACTACCGATCATATGACCAAAATCGGCGTAATTGCTGTCGATCAACGAGTCAAAAGAAAGGCGAAAAGATTACTAAAACAGCATTCCAAAGAAACACCTAATAACGGCACTCTGGTGCATACTCGCTATTGGAAAAATTCACGTAAACCTCGAAATGGTTTCAGAAGAGGGCTTCCGAAAAAAGGTACGTTAGTCGATCGTTAATTATAAACGAACAGTGGTAGATTTTCACTGGTGTTTTTTATGTTCATACAGGTGGTGCCGGAGGTAAAGGTGTTTGGGGTAAATTAGGTTCCGAATCCGATGGCGTCGAGGAAATGGATAGAAATGATCCGAATTACGACAGCGATGTGTTAGATAATGGAGATATCGAACTGAAATGCATAATTCCGGAATTGAGCGACGAAGAGTTAAAGGTAATTTGATGTAATTCGTGTTTAGGTACGTATGTATTTTGAATCGTGATTTTAAAATGTTTTCGTGTTTTTAGAAAAATCTGGAATTGATAGTATTAGAGTATTATGAACACGGCGATTGTGACGAAGCGCTTATCTCCATCGACGAGTTGAACTGCAATTCTAAAAAACATTTGGTAACGAACTTTGAATAATTAACGAATGTGAAAAATACGGTATATTTCAACGTTTGTTTACGTGTTTTTCGGCACGTTTCAACATTTTATGCATTTCTTATCGCAGCCTCGTTCTGTTCAGCGAATTGAAACGCATTTTCGATGCCGGTAGGCATTTGATTGATAATCTTATCTAATCTGGTTTATTTACGCATATTAAAATTTACATTTATCATCCATAAACACTTCGATAGAAAACGTTTTCATTGGCTAGTTTTGATTGATACGGAGTGATTTTTTTTCATTTATCTGGATATTATAATAATAAACTTCCGTATGATTTGATAACAAGCAAAAATGGTTTCATAAGGCCTTGAACTGAATTTAAAAAATTGTAATTTCACTGGGCAAATTTTTATGTAATATTTCATCTGTTCTTTTTTGCAGATTCCTTTATATGCTATTGAGATAGCTTTAGACCATAAACCATCTCATCGCGAAATGACCTCAGTTTTATTATCTGATCTCACAGTGCGGATTGTTAAAGCTAAAGAAATGATAACAGGTACTTGAAAAGTTGTTTGTTTGAAAAACTACTTGTTTGGTAAAAACACCGAATGCTCGATTGATTTGAATAGTTTTGAAAATAGCATAGATTGATATGTTTTTGTCTAAAGTGATTTTTTCTGCTCTAAGATTGTCCTTATTTGCCCTTCTGTGTTCTGTCTCCTTGATTGATAAATGCAGTTGATCTATTTTTAAACGCTATTGGCTCGAAATTCGTAATCAATCGAATGCGTTCAAGTTTAATGATTCTCAAATCATATTTAGATAAAGTCATTTTTAGTATTGTTTACAAAATGATCAATTTCATTATCTAATTAATCGGTCGTTTCCATTTGACGGTAATTATCGTATAAAAGTGAAATGAAATTTATTAATCTGAGAATAAAACTCGTTTTATATTCGTATAATTAGCTAATTAAGAAATGGATACGACTTTCGTACGTATATTTATTTTTTATGGAAATTTTCAGCGTTCCAACTGCTGTTATCTAATTTACCCGATTTAATTTTGGACTGCCCGGAAGCTCCTGTCCTATTAGGTAATTTTATAGCTCGTGCGATCGCCGATGCTTGTATGCCTCCCAAAGCCGTGAAAATATTTAAAGAAAAAATCGAAAATGATCAAGCTAGGTAATTTTGATTTTTTGATTGTACGAATTTTTTAGTTTGAAAATTATCGAGAGATTTTTGTTACAGAGAAGCATTGAATCGAGCGGATACTTTATTATCATCTGAACTCGCACTGTATCGACTGGACAATGTTTGGGGTATTGGTGGCGGTTTGAGACCGGTCAAGACCCTAATTCGTCAAATGAATTTATTACTGGAAGAGTATTTATCGTCTTGTGATATACAAGAAGCTACTCGTTGTTTGGTGGCATTAGAAGTGCCTCATTTTTATCACGAATTAGTTTACGAAGTAAGTTATTTAGTTGGTCAATTTTCGACGTATTTTTATCGAAATAAAATTCAATTCTCGTTTCGTAGGCTGTTGTATTAACGCTGGAGTCTTTGAACCAAGAAGTTGAAGACAATATGTGCACGTTACTGAAATCCTTATCCGATGCGATTATCGTTACTCCCGATATGATGCAAAGAGTAGGTATTTTTAATCTACTTCGAATCGAAAATCAAATCATTAAATTTTTTTATTTGATCAGGGATTTTTACGAGTATTCGAAGATATGCCGGATATCGTGATTGATGTTCCTTTGGCTCACACTGTGTTGGAGAGATTTGTCGAAAAATGCCACAAAGCTGGTTTCGTCTCCGAAGACGTCGTTAAAAAAATGCCAACGAAGTACGTAAAGCGTAAAAAAAATTATCACGTTTTTTTTTTAAATATACGACGCCAACGTCGTTAATTCAAAATTACATCGCGCCTGCGCGTGAATCGCGTGTTGAGTGACATAGTTTATGTACCAGCGTTTTATTTTTAATCGCAAAGGTGACACAAACCGTAAACGATTCCCCCCAATCAGGTGCATGCTAACTAAATTGTGTTAAATTTTTTCAGAGGTCGCAAACGTTTCGTTTCCGAAGGCGATGGCGGAAGAGTGAAAGAACATTATTGAAGCATTTAGCAACGGACTACCAAAATGATTTTTTTTCATTTTATTGCAACGAGTATGTCCTCGCAATATCGAAATTCGACATGGCATTTTACCTAGGTTTTTCATGATTTGAAAAACAATTCGATATAATACGTCATCTATTTTGATGATAGAATCACCATTCGTTACTGTTGTATTTTATTTTTCATTTTGAAGAAGATACGTTTAATTTGAATGGCCTTATTTTTTCGCTTTTAATTTTTAATTTTCTTTTTCTAGTTATTAATTTTTTCTCCCTTTTTACATAAATATTATACATATAGTAGGATTACTAATAACTTTGATAATCAGATTTCTTCTTTAGAAAACACACACCATTGTAATTTCGGCGCTTAATTGACATTTTATGTATTACGCTTACGCGTGTTTTTCTCTTCTTCTTTTTTTGTATTAGAATCAGATTCCGTTGTAATGAATTTTTATAATTTCATTGAATTGAATATAATGATTGAAATGATTTTCACCTCGAGTGTACAATAATTTTATGGAAGAAAAACAATTGTCGACTGCTGTTGAGAATGTTTCGGTATTTTCTCTCATCTGTGAGTGGGAAAAAAAAGAGCTCTACTATGGAGAGTGAAATTTTTGCTTAGGAATTTAGAGAAGTATTGGAAGGTGCAATTTGATTAATTGGCAGAGATTTAGGCGTATCTTTGTGTGGAGGTGGACGCAGACCAATATTCAAAAAATTTTAAAACAGCAAATTTTTATTTGAAAAATTCATTGAAAGAACAATTTTGAAGTTGAATAGAGCTGGAACAGTGGAACACTTTTTGTAAAGAAATATGATTTTTCTTTCAATTTTTAATATTTTTTAAAAATTTTTGTAAAAAAAATCTAATAATTTTATTGAAGTAGTAGATAGATATTGATACCTTTCTTCATGTTAGATGGAAAAAAATTGCTTCGAATTGGGACAAAAATCGATGAATAAAAATACTTTGTCTAGACTGCCTAGAGAACCTTAGCAAAAATTTTAGCGTGCAAGCATTGAGCAGTGAATTTAAGAGTCTTTAAAATAATTCAAATTTTTAAAAATAGAAACTCAATTTTAAATACTTTCATAGGTATTTATATTGAATAGTGCTATGAAGCAGTACGCTATGATGACCCCTGAAAAAGCTCTATGTAAATTTATATGGCTCCCAGGTCTATTGACCTTGAAATTATATTGTTTAGGTAGAAGTACCATTTCTTGCCCTTCTCGAAGATGGTTGAGAGATGGTGAAAATTTTTTGGTAGAAACGAAAAAATTTTGTGGAATTTTTCAAAACCATTTTTCATGCTAATCGTCTAAAATCTACTAATCTTAATCTATGAATTTACAAATTTAAAATTCAACTTCTTATAAAATTCCAGTTGGCAGCACTGTTACGAAAAATTGATTGAAATTTATTTTCGTGACAGAAATTTTTTGGTTCACTTACTACGCCACGCAATTTTGCCATTATAGGGAAAGGGATTAGAACTATTGAAAATTTAGAAGCAAAAAGTACAAAATTGTTTCGGTTTATTTCGAATCAAAGAATTTTTTCCATTCTTTTCAAAAATTAAGAAATGAATTTGGAAATTTTGCGGCCAAAAATTCTTTCTGGAAATGAAATTTTCCCTTGGAAAGGTGAGAAGAATTTTTAACAAAAAATGCATTATTAATTTTTTCAGTCAAAAAAATAAAAAGTTCAAAAAAAATATTGATCTCACTATCATTCCATTTTTTTCAACTAAAAGTAGGTATACCTACTGAAAATGAAATTTTGCCACCATAAAAATTTCGAACTTGAATGGAATAATTTTAAAAAGTTTAAAAATGAAGTGAGGGGTCAGAAAAATTGAAAATTTGGAGCTAGAATGAATGAATTTTTGTAGTGTTATTGACTTAACGTACTTATAGTTATGATTTTTTTTCAATTTTCAAATTGGACACAAAAACCCTTTTAAAAAAGCAATTAGTTTGAACATTATTTTATTCTACTAATTTTTTTTTTTAATAAAAAATATTGCAAAATGCAATTTTAACCATTATTGGAGGGAGGTGGAAGCTTGAAAGAGCCCCATAAATTCGGAAAGTTTGGACCAATTCGAAAATTGTTTTACTGTTTCTTACTGAAAGTACCTAGCTACCTACCTACATCTACTTATGCATGATTTTCCTCATTTTTTCCATTTCCAACTCGAAATGAAAAATTGAAAAAAAACCACGATTTCTACTCCAATTGCTCTTTTCCGGATAGGGTGAGGGGTATCCCAGTGCCTAGCGCGAAAAACTGTGCTGTCAAAAAAATAAGCGTGACATCACTTTGAAGACCCTTAATTTTATTCGTCTTGCCTCAAACTTTTCCACCTATTTCAATAATTTTCGTCAAAATCCAAACTTTTTTTTTCGAATAATCAACTCATTTGGATGCAACTATTTTCGAATAAAATAGAGAAGAAAAGTTTAAATTTTTCAAAGAATTTCAAGTTGGATTTTTGACAATTCTCGTCAATCCTCACTAAAAAAGTTCAACAGTTCATTACAGCTTACAGCTTATCATCACTCACAAAAAGTTCCACGCAAGCTCGTACGACATTTAAAAAAAAAAAGAAGAAAAATCACGCTTTCAAGTTCAACAATGGCTTTATGAAGTTATCGTTTATCAAAAAGTGCTATCTTATCAAACATAGGTAACAAATAAACCGTAACGTACGTCAAAGTTTAAATAAAGAAAAAAATCTCGGTTGTCAATTTCGCTGAAAATTAGCAATATAATATTTATTTTAATTTCTTCATCTACAATAAAATATTCATTTATAAATATTCGTATAATACGAGTAATACTTGAAAAAGCATTCAAAATCAACAAAACAGAGAAATGAAACTTTACATGAAATAAAAAGTACAAAACGCGGTGTGCAAATTGTTCCAGTGAAAGAGAGAGATAAACCTTAATGAATAATCCCGACGCGGCGAAAACAATAACAACCAAATCTTAAGCGAGATTTTTTTGTCGCATGAATTTTAACAATTCGGTACCCATTTGTGCCGGACTCCTCGAAACAACAACGCCAGCCTAAAATTATAAATCAAAATTACATAACAGCATCAAACGCATTGAAATATTTAAAATATGCGAGTTTACTTTTTCTAAAGCGTTAATTTTATCTTGTGCTCCTCCTTTTCCTCCAGAAATAATAGCTCCGGCGTGACCCATGCGTCTACCAGGAGGCGCTGTTAATCCGGCGATAAAGGAAACCACCGGTTTAGCGTTAGGACCCTGAAAACATATCAGTTTAGTATTCTGAAACTAGAATTAGAGTTTAAAAAATGAAAAATATTTACTGAGTTATGTTGGGTTAAATATTCAGCTGCGTTTTCTTCGGCAACACCACCAATTTCTCCTATTAAAATAATACCCTTGGTTTCTGGATCTTGTAAGAATACTTCTAGGCAGTCTATGAAATCGGTACCGTTGAATGGATCACCACCAATACCAACACATAGTGTTTGTCCTAATCCGACCTATAATTTAAATACAACTTACAAACGAACGATAATTAAGTTCGCGTGACTGAGGTTAATCAACCAACCTGCGTTGTCTGGTGGACTGCTTCATATGTCAAAGTACCAGACCGCGAAACAATACCGATAACTCCTTTTTGATGCACGTGACCGGGCATAATACCGATTTTACACTAAAACCAAGCTCAAATTAAATGCACATCGATTTTTTCAATTTTTTTTAAAAAAAAACGTACTTGATCGGGGGCAATAATACCGGGGCAATTGGGGCCAATCAATCTTGATTTATTTTGTCTAACTAATACGTGTTTTACTTTGACCATATCCTGCTGCGGTATACCTTCGGTAATACATACAATTAAAGGCATTTCAGCTTCGATAGCTTCAATGATTGCTTTAGCTGCTCCAGCCGGAGGTACGTAAATAACGCTGGCATCAGCACCGGTCGCATCCTTCGCCTAGCGGAAGAGAATTCATTCAGATAACCATTAACGTCATTTTTACACGAAAACATACACGTAAATAAACTCATACGAGATAATAAGTTCAAAGGACGGAATTTATCGGACAACAGAATGTATTATTATAACTCCTCAAATAGTTTCGAATTACCTCTCGGACAGAGTTGAATACAGGAAGGTCTAAATGCGTTTTACCACCTTTACCAGGTGAAACACCGCCGACAACTTTTGTACCATATTCTAAAGCTTGCTTGCTATGGAAAGTACCCTGTTTACCGGTAAAACCTTGGCAAATGACTTTCGTGTTGGCAGTGAGTTTCAAATTTGGCCTCGTAGCGGAGTACGCGTTACTAGTATATCTCACATTACTCAAATGTTGACCTGAAACCAAATTTGGACATGAAATAAGCCACCAACTCGAAATAAAACACTATATTAAATACTAACCGACAACACGGGAAAAGATTCTTGCAGATAGCACCATATTTACGTTGATTTGAAAAGAACTGCAAAAAAATTCAAGACGAAAAAATTATTTACATAACACTAATAATTGACAACGAAATAACTGCTTACGAACGTACGATTGATTCGAAAACAATCTTAATAATGTATGGTAATTCGATAATTTTTTCTAATGAGTAATAAGAATGACCTTTATACGGATAAAATTACATAACAATTGAAAGATATGAATATCAACTTACTTTTACGAATTGTACCACGATTCAGTTTTGAAGACTAGATCTCATATTAAGTACACTAGTAATTGGTAAAAGAAGCTTAATTTTATAAAAATGAGTAAAAAGCTGGCATTTTTTGTACAATTTTGAACTGAAACGAGCTTCAAACTGCTTCAAACCCAAAATGTTAACCTTGATATTTTTAGCTTTGGTGTTTTTCAGTAGACAGCTTTTCGTGTTATCAGTGTTTTATCAGTGTTGCACTTTGGAATAAAATTTATTTCTCTTGAAATTTTTTTGATTTTTTAAAAATTTTTATCTAAACATAAAAATAAAAAAATGAATGTAATTATTGATTGGCGAGGCAATTTCAATTACATTACGACGAGTGATGAACTTCGCAACTTCAGAATCATCGTTGTGTTTTGTTGTATGGAAGTAACTTTTTGAATCAGAAATCATTAAAATCATTCATCAACTCTCCTCTCCTCACTGTTACGAATTTGAAAAAACTTCGTAGGATTAAAAAATTCCAGCTAAATAACTTTTCAAATTTATTCATACATAATCGGACAAGGCATTAAAATCGAAAAATAGATTGAATGAGTAATGATGAATGAAATGAAAATATTATCTCATTCTCATCTTATCGAGTGTTGTAAAAATTTCAAAAATTGCGAGCGAATTCAATTTGAAGAATTATTTACTTACTCTATGTTGTTGAAAAATTTTTCTGTGTAATTCTGTTGCTGTTGGTAATAAAGAGATTGGAATTAGAACACAGTAAAAATGAGTCATCATCGATGGTCGTAAAAATTCTAAAAAAATTTAGAATGGACGTAATTTCGAACCTAAAAAATTGATGAAATTACTTACCTATAAATCAGAAAAAATTTTGTATGTTCTGGAAATCCTTTGATTTTTAACCTTCATTTCCCCCTCCCCCCTCCCCACACCCCTTCTTTTCCTACAATTCACAAATCGCTTATGAAGGGCGAACGTGATGTAATTTTTCAAAAAGTTGAAACCGTTTTTCGTTTCGCCACTCTGAATTTTGATAGTTTTACAACAGATTTCAAAAGTTGAATGAATGGTAGGGGATGAGGGAAGGACCGGAATGTTGGGTAAAGACTAAAGATTTTGGGCCTTTCAGAGCCTGTAGTCTAGACGTAGACCAACCAGACTTCAAAACGATCCGATAGGATTAAAAAATCTTTCAAGTCATCTCTGCCCCTTAATTCAATTAAAAAGCTAAAGGCACTACATGCTATTTTTTTAAATTTAAAAAAATTTGAAAACCAAGAGTATCTCCCCGAAATGCAAATAAGTAGTTGAGTACTTGTGCTTACCTACCCGGTAAACATTTTTTGCGTTTTTTTTTGCGATTTTTTTGCGTTTTTTCCAACCAAAACGCAGCCAAGAAACGCAGACTTAATGACTTTTTAACGACTTTTTGCATTTGTCGAAGGTGATGTTGACTGGTCAAACGAGTTTCTCTTGGCATGATAATGAGATGAAACTAGTTGTCTTTTGCGTTTTCGTTGCGTTTTCGATGCCAAAAACGCAACAAAAACGCAATTGCGTTTTGTCCAAGAAAACGCCTGCGTTACGCGAGCGTTTTTCGTGTTCTTTGCATACCGGGTATATAATATAACATTTTGATCCCCAATGGGCAAAAATTCAAGAATATTTTCTACAGGAATACCTGCAACCATTCTATAAAAACAGCTACAAATAAGAAAAGTGCAAATGGTCTACATTCCAATTGCATTCTCATTTTCTTACAATTTTTTTCGTTGGATTTTTTGATAATTGAATGAAACAGAGTCCAAATTTTGAGAACAATAAGAATAAGGTGAGAATGACCATTTTTCAAAATCGAAGAAAAACGGAAAAGTTCCATTTAGTCTTTTCGCACAGGCACAACAATCTTCCAAATTTTTGATCAGTTTCTGGAAGCTTCAAAATTTTCTTTTTTGATATTTAGAAATTTTGTGATCATAGGAAAGATGATCAGATCATGCAGTGGCGCAACCAAGGGGGGGGCTAAGGGGCTAAAGCCCCCCCCAAAACCTCGGGTCGATTTAAGGTAGTGGTTTTAAAAATGTGTCGAACAGAGGCGTAGCCGGGGGGAGGGGTTCGCCCCCCCTTGAGGTCAAGAATTTTTATGAAAAATGGATTTTTTAGACATTAAAAAATCTAATTTTATCAAAGCTTCGCCCTCGCTTCGCTCGGGCATTAACAAAATCATTACAAAATGTCTTTTTTAGTCATTAAATATCCAATTTTTTCGAAGCTTCGCCCTTGCGCTCGGGCGTAAATTGAATCGCTATTATATGAACTATTTAAAACTAAAGTGCAAAAAAAGGCTCATTTTTACCCCTCCCTCTTCCCCTCCCCCTAAAAATTACTCGTTTTTCAAGTCTCTGTACTCATTTTGCAGCCACCCAAAAAAAATCTTCCGACCCAGACCCCCCTTTCGGACTCTTCTGGCTACGCCACTGGTGTCGAATATCAGCACATTTTCAAAATTACTGCCCTAAATCGACCAAAACGAATTTTAAGATGAGACTGAGGAGGTGGTATGGATGGAAAAAACTCGAATTTACACGATTCTCTCTTCATTTTACCCAAATGAGGTGTTCCTCTTTGAAAAATTCACTGTCATTTGTTTTTTAATGCTCTTTGTACTCTGTTGTTTTGAATAAAATTCACGTTTATAATTTAAAGGGGAAAAAATCTCAATATTCTATAAAAATAGATTAACACCCCCCCCTCCTGGAGCCGTGTCGAGAAAATTTGGGTCCCAGGGGGATAATCTAAACGCAAAAAAAGGTCTTTCAGGAAATTTTAAACATCTATATTCGATGTAATTAGGAAAATTTACCCCTTTATTTCAAGGTCCCTCACCCATGGTAAGCCTTAATGAGCTCCTTGAAAAAACGGGGGTTCGGGGGACCCCCCCTCTCTACGCAGGTCTACACCCCTTACTTTTCTCATGAATTCTAGCCCCCTCCAAAAAAAAGTTCTGGTTGCGCCACTGAGATCATGTTTCAAACCTTACGGAAAAGTGTAATTTATTTTATTCTCATTTTTTTAGTTGTGAAAGAATTTTCTGACTAAAATTGATGATTTTTTTTAATTTTCAAAATTTTTGAAAATAAATTACTGAATTTTTTTCATAATTTTTAAACAATTGAAAGCTGTTAAACGATCGGAAGATAATATTATAATTAATTTTGGTTTTCATTTTTTATTTTTCTTATCTTTCCAGCCCCTGCCTTTTGCGCAGAATTAGAATTCAAAAATCAAAAATATTGGGTTTTTTGTGTTCACTTTATTGTCCATTGTGTAAGATTTTTTAAAGCAAACAATAACTTCATGAGGATAGAGTGAAAAAAATTACATGCTTAAATGGATGGAGGTACCTAGTACCTCTACCTACCTACTACCTAGCAACCGAGCACTTACCATATCGTACGTAGTTCAAGATTATAAAAATTTAGCTGAACGAAACCAGAATTTAAATAGCTTTGTTCAACAATAAGTCAATTTCTATACATCGATTGATTAAAAGTTTCATTTTTCTTCAATTATTTAGGCACATTTAAAATATAACAAAACCCATCATTCACACAGCATCTGCCAGATCCTGTTCATCTAATAAAATAGACGACATTTTCAATAATAAAATAGGTAGGTATAATTTTCTCATTTCACACTTTCACGTCAGTGGTATCAAGAGTATCCGATAATGATTCAAATTACCATAGGCCTATAATAAAATATCTTTTCGTTAGCTTAATATCGATATTCAGAAAATATCGTTCCGGCATATTAATGTAATTGGCCCATCTGAATGCATTCATGATAACACAGGTAGGTATACAGCCATAGTACAAAATTCATTGAATTAAAAAAATTTATTGGTTTTTATCTGCAGTGATACATGAACGATTATAAATTATCAGATTATTACGTAGTCTTTTTACAAAACATATCACTTTTTTGATAAAAAATTATCAAAAAGAAAAAAATTACTATCAAAAAAATCTTAAAATAAAATTTGGTTTTTAATCTTAATATTTTCCATATTTTCCAAACCCGTGGCCTCCGTGAATGGCGTAATTTTCATAGGTTGGGAAGCCACTGGCGTAACCTGGGTATGCTGATCCTACAGATCCTACAGAGCCTACAGATCCTACAGATCCTAGCGAAGGATATTTTCCGTAGTAATTATTTCCATAAGTTGCATAGGTTGGGAATGTGCCATAACTAGTAGGATAACTAGTGATGTAGGGGCTTGCAATGACAGGATTTGATTGAACTCCTGTGCCCCATCCGCTGTATCCTCTTCCTCCTTGGTTAAATATATCCCAAATTGTTTCAGCGGTATTTAGGTCTCTACCGACGGGGACAATTTTTTCGTTACTTGCTGGGTAAGCGAATGCGACGCAGAGTAAAGCTGATAAAATTACCAAATGACTGGTTACCTTTAAAAATGCGGAAGAAATGGATTTGAATTAGGTAGGTATGGGATTTTTTATTGAAAAAAAAATTACTAAAAATAATCACGAGTTTACCAGGCCACCACCTTATTAAAATAGATACAATATTTATAGGGGTTTGAAAAATAAAAAAGCACCTTTTTTTATTTTCATCGAAAAAAAAACGAACAAAATCAATTTTTGGAATTTTACCTAATAGAAAATTTGGATACTTTGTGATAGATTTTAATACTTACCTACCTAATTAATGAGCAAATAGGTGTCAATAAAATTTATTTAAAAAACTAAACCAAGTTAATTGGCAATTTCTTGTAAAAAAAAAAAAGTCAGAAAAATACCATAAAAATAATTCAAGAAATCAGCACATTTGTATAGGTATATTTTTTTGATGAAAAATTAATCAAAAATAAATGATTAGGTAAGAAGTAGATATCAAATTTTCAAAAAATTGAAATGAAAAAAAAAATACAAAATACAAAAAACACTGAAAAATTATAATTAAATTAACAAAACAAAAATTCCGAAATAATTTCAAATAAAATTTTTTCAACTTACCATCTTGATATTGTTATTTTCAATAAAATAATTTCACTAGCTCGCGATCACAATATATGTCATCCACTGACACTTACAAAGTAGTGAATAATCCAACGAAAAAAAATCACCTATAGTAGATGTGGAAGAGTTTCCGCTTATTTTTTAATACTTGACCGATAATGAAGTCCAAGGCTCGAGAGTAGCAAGGCTTTACGGTTTACGTAAAGAATGTGCTTCTTCGGAAGTAGAAGGGTAATGCACTTAACAACAAAATGATGCAGTTATTCAAATGAAGGTCATTAATCCTTTGGAAAAAAAACGTAGGCCTATAACGTTATTATAGAACGCAGCATCTTCGAGCAAAACTAGATTTGACCTAACGCATTTTACGTGTTTATCGGCCTCCTCAATCGAACCACAAAATACATCTCAAGGTATACCTACCTATACTGTTTAAGAACAGCATTGGGGTTATTTATTACTCTAAAAATGTCCTTTTTGAACGAGTTTTCAACCTGCAGGGGATTTGAAATGAGCTTATTTCAAATTAGAGCAAGTTTATAGGTACCTATTTGGTAACATAGAAGAAGATTCTTTGCTGTAGGGAAACAGTTCGGGTATATGTACCTACTTAAAACGATTTCAAAGAATCGACGATGAATGTGTGGCGTAGGAACTAATTATTTGAGTACATAAAATCAAACAATATTAATTGAAATGTAAGTGTGATATGCTAATTGAACATTTTTAAGCACCAGAATGACATCAAGTAGTTTACATGTCAATATTGGTTATCGCAATATATGTGCTAATCAAATGGACCTTCCATTTTGTCACATAGAAACCTTGTAATGAATGAATCTTCGGATTTTACGTAACCGACTTATTCATAGAACAATTATTGGTGAGCCTAGATCGAGAGGTGTTAATTACCTAATAAACGACACGTTTTTCTACGAAAAAATTGAATATTTCTTATAGTAAGTATTCAATTCTAAAAAAAATTCAAATTGGAAAGTTCGTTTATAATGGGTGACATTTTCATGGTTGCAGCTGGAAGAAGCTCGCAGAAAGAGAATTTTGCGGTAAATTTGAAATTTGAAATTACCACCTTGGGGTATTGATAATTTTCAGATAAATTTTCTTTAAGCAGCGATTTTCACTGTCATGCCATTGAAACAAATGATTTGATGAAAATAAAAATGATAAGAACTTACCTACCTATGATAGGTAATTATAGCGTTAAAGTTCAAAACGTTATAAAGAAATGCAGAACTATTTTTTTAAAAACAAGATCACATGTCAGCTTTTACTGAGAATATTGTAGATAAAAACCCATGTAATCACCCAAAAACTGAAAAAAATTGGTTTTAATGATCTTAAATTGGTTAAGTATAAAAAAAGAAAGAAAATTGAAATTTTTGACTTAGTCTTACGAGAATTTTTTTGAAGGTGTTCTCAATTATGCACCCATCTTCTAAATTATAATAAGCTCTTCAACTTTGAATAAAATTTCAAAATATGCTAGCCATTTCATGAGATTTTTTTTTCCAAAAATGTGATTTTTTCTCAAATATTAAGTAAATTTTTTCATGAGACTTGTGCTATTTTTTCAATAAAATAGGTACTAAAATTTTAAAGTAAAGTCAAGAATTTTTTCTATGAAATATTAAAGTCGTAAAATCTTATTGATATAAAAATTTATAAATATCATAAGGACATAGGACATGAATTTTATCTTTGAATTTGAAAAATTGAAAATATTGTTCTCTAAAAAATGGTAAATTTTGATCTCCAAAAAATCCGAGATTTTGAATTTCCTCTCCTACAAATTATTCCCTTCCACCTCAAAACACGATTTTTTCCATAATTTGCAGATTCCACAAATTTGCTAATTTCCTCTCAAACACAGATTTCTCTCTCTGGCTCTACCTCACTCCGTTCCTCCACCCATCCAATCCAAACAATTGTTTGATTTCCCACAAAAATCGAAACATTCTTTCTTCAGAAATAATTAGGTACCTACTTACAATTTTTAACCACATTCCCTTCAAATTTTGGTTGATATTCTCCCCAAAAATCGTAAATGTGTTCCCGAATTGAGTTTTTAATTTTCTAGCCAAATTCTACAGGAAAATTTCCTTATAATAAATGTTACCTATTTACGCATTTTTTTTCCTCAAAAAAGCATAATGTGTTGAAAAATTCACGAATTGGGTTAAGTAATTTTCAACATGATAAATTGTGGAATTTTTTTCACAAAAACTTTTTCTTTGAAAAAATCGTGAAATTGTGGAAGGTGATGAAACAGAAAAGAGAAAACTGTATGGGTGCAGAACTGCAAATCAGACTCAATAATTATGCTTGATAGTTGGAAAATTAAAATTTGTTGATTGTGAACGACAGAACGAGATCTTTACTGAAATTTTTTCCACAGAGAATGTAATATAATATTTGTTCTGTTTTTACTTTTTACAGAAATCTCAAAGAGGTTTTCATGAAATAAGTGTGGTACTGTGATCAGTGATTAATTTAATTCTATTTTTTTCATTGAAAAATTATTGTTTTTCCAATTGCTAAGCAGGGACCTACACATACATCGACCTACTCGACAATTAAACATACTTAAAAATGGTCGAATCATTTTGTTTCACTTCACTACCTCTTAATTCTGGAAACAAATTTCATTTTTGCCTTTATCAAATTGAAATTGAGCAAAAGTTGAGAAGAAAAATTTTGGTAAAATTTGTCTTAATTTTTAAAAAAGGAAAAGAGAAATTTGTTTCTTTCCGTCAGGCCACACTGACAAATTGTGTAGGTTTTGTTGAGTTGGTTGAACTGGCAAAGCTTGTCAAAAAATGTGTTTTTTTTTTGTTCCCATAAACGTAAATAAGTGATTTAATTTATTATGGTCGATGGCCCTAGTTTAGTGAAATGTTACGAAATTTCTGCTTTGTATCTGTAATTAGTTTTGTTTAAAATCATGTTCAGTTCTAAGTCAAGTTGACGCTATGAATCGAAGACCTTTATATTCCACTTCGAGCGATATTCTATCCATCACTACAAACAATGATCCCCTTCGAGAACTCTTCGAAGCTTGCAAATCTGGCGATCTGGTCAAAGTAAAGAAACTCGTTACATCGCAAACTGTCAATGCTCGAGACACTGCTGGAAGGAAATCGACTCCTTTGCACTTTGCTGCAGGTTAATTTAACTTATTCGTAAATGAGATCGTAGTTGAACCATTACTCATCAGTTGTTACATAATCTTGTGTTAGGTTACGGGAGACGAGACGTAGTCGAATTTTTACTATCAGCTGGAGCTCAGATTCAAGCTCGTGACGATGGTGGTCTTCACCCTATTCATAATGCTTGTTCTTTTGGCCATGCTGATGTTGTAAGACTTCTCCTTGAAGCTGGAGCTAATCCCAACGTTCGTGATAATTGGAACTTTACCCCTTTACACGAAGCTGCTCTGAAAGGCAAAGCTGAAGTCTGCATAGGTATATGATTATTTATATCGAGTCAGTTATATCGAATCTTTGTTCTAATTTGACCCATATTGTAGCCTTATTGCAACATGGAGCAGATATCAATATCCGTACCACTGAAGGGAAAACAGCATTGGATCTCGCTGAAGCTGGTACAAGAGCTGTACTCAACGGCGAATACCGAAAAGAAGAGGTTTTAGAAGCTGCTAGATCCGGAGCAGAAGATAAATTAACAGCTTTATTGAATCCTTTGAATGTAAATTGTCATGCAAGTGACGGTCGTCGATCAACACCTCTGCATTTAGCAGCTGGTTATAATCGTATTCGAGTAGTACAATTGTTATTACAACACGGAGCTGATGTTCATGCGAAAGATAAAGGGTGAGTTATTTTGATAACATATCGAATGTCGTAATATTCTAATGCAATCTGTTTCTCGTAGAGGATTGGTACCTTTACACAACGCTTGCTCTTACGGTCATTTCGAAGTGACGGAAATGTTGATTAAACATGGAGCCAATGTGAACGCCATGGATTTATGGCAATTTACCCCTCTTCACGAGGCTGCTTCGAAATCGCGAGTGGAAGTTTGTTCGTTACTTTTGAGCGAAGGAGCTGATCCTACTTTACTTAATTGTCATTCCAAATCTGCTATTGACGTGGCTCCTACGAGAGAACTACAAGAGAAATTATCTCGTAAGTGAATTTTTCTTCAAATTAATGCCTTTAAGATGAATTATTTGACTAATTGTGTTTTGAATTGCAGTCGAATATAAAGGTCACTGTCTTCTGGACGCTTGTCGAATTGCAGATCCAGCCAGAGTGAAAAAATACATATCTTCTGACGTAGTTAATTTTAAACATCCGTACACTGGTAACACACCTTTGGTGAGTATCATTGAAAAATGACCCAATTTCGATCAAAATAATTTCAGTACTGAATAATGTGTATTTTTATAGCATGTGGTTGCTTCCTCGCCGTACCCTAAACGTAAACAAGTTTTAGAAATATTAGTCAGAAAAGGTGCTCATTTGAACGAAAAAAATAAAGAATTCTTAACTCCTTTACACATCGCTTGCGATATGTCTCATTATGATCTCATGGATTCTTTGCTTCGTATGGGAGCCAAAGTGAATGCATTGGATGCATTTGGACAAACTGGTTCGTACTTCGTGTAATAAATTTATCTTTTTTTTGTTCCTATAATTTGACGAAATTTCCTGTCTGTTTTATAGCTTTGCACAGATGTGCTCGTGACGACAATGCTCAAGCTTGTCATATTCTTTTAACTTATAACGTCGATACATCCATTGTATCTATTCAAGGATTTACTGCTATGCAGTTAGCTAGTGATAATATCAAATCGATATTACAAGGTACCCTTTGACCATCAAATTATGTTACAGGAACGCTGAATTATTGCTAATTATGTTCATATTTTTTTTACAGCACCTCCTGCCGTTATTGATTTAGAAACACAATTATTAGAAGCTTCGAAGTCTGGTGACTGTGATCAAGTTAAAAGACTGTTAACCACCTATCCTCATATTGTAAATTGTAGAGATCTCGATGGAAGGTAAAAATATTTACTAATGATGCATCATGAAATATCGCTCACTTCATAACTATTCCCGGTTTCAGACATTCTACCCCTTTGCATTTTGCTGCTGGTTATAACCGCGTCGCTGTCGTCGAATATCTGCTATCTAAAGGAGCAGATGTCCATGCCAAAGATAAAGGGTAAATTGACAATTTTTAATCAACCAAATATTTCGAACGATTATCAATTCATATTTCATATTTTTAGGGGATTGGTTCCTTTACACAACGCTTGTTCTTACGGCCACTATGAAGTAACCGAAATGCTGGTCAAACACGGAGCCAACGTCAATGTAGCTGATCTATGGAAATTTACCCCTCTGCATGAGGCAGCAGCCAAAGGCAAATACGACATAGTGAAATTATTATTACAAGTCAGTACTTTTTCCTATTCTTTCAATATTTTTTCTGGAATAAATGTAACTTTTTTTCACTTTTTAGCACGGAGCTGACCCTAGTAAAAAGAATCGTGACGGAGCTACTCCTCTAGATTTAGTAAAAGAAGGCGATCAAGACGTCGCTGACTTGTTACGTGGTAACGCTGCCCTTTTGGATGCTGCTAAGAAAGGAAACCTGGCTCGTTTACAACGATTACTAACCGCAGAGAACATGAATTGTAGGGATTTACAAGGACGGAATTCTACACCTTTACATCTAGCAGGTTGGTAAAACTGCCACTCGAGAGAAAATTTTCAAACTGGGTTAATCGAGGTTATTTTCCAGCCGGGTATAATAATCTGGACGTTGCCGAGTATTTATTGGAAAATGGCGCCGATGTGAATGCTCAAGATAAAGGAGGTTTGATACCGCTACATAATGCCTCTTCGTATGGGCATTTGGATATCGCAGCTTTGCTCATCAAATACAACACTGCCGTCAATGCTACCGATAAATGGGGATTTACTCCGTTACACGAAGCTGCTCAGAAAGGTCGAACGCAATTGAGCGCTCTATTGGTACGTTTTCAATGGGTTACAATTTTTTCTTCGCGATAATGATCATTTGATAAATTTTCGTCCAATTAGTTGGCTCATGGAGCGGATCCGTTCATGAGAAATCAAGAAAATCAAACTCCTCTGGATCTGGCCACCGCCGACGATGTACGATCGCTATTACAAGACGCCATGGCCTCGCATGACGAAGCTCCTGTAGTACAAATACCTACGGTCGTTTTGCAGCAAAACGAAACGGTCGTGATGCCTTCGGGCGCATCTGTATCGTTACCGGTTCCGTCGTTTCGAGGCGATGGATGTTCAGCTCCTGCCTGTAATAGTGAAAATGTTCCTCAAAGTACACCCTGCGTTGCTACCATTCCTGCCTTTTTAAATAGGTAAGTAAAAGCTGAAATGTGAGCTTCATTAGCTCAAAAAGAAGACTAATGTGGAGATTTTTTCAATTACAGCTTAGGATTAGATCATTTAATGGATTTATTCGAAAGAGAACAAATTACCTTAGACATATTGGCTGAAATGGGGCACGAAGATTTGAAACAGATCGGTGTCAGTGCCTATGGATATCGGCATAAACTTATAAAAGGCATTGAGAAACTCATTTCTCAAACTGGTATGTCTCGAGTATTTTTTTTTTACCAATTTTGAAATTTTTTTGTATCAAATTTTTATCAATTTTACAGGAAGTTCCTCTTTTGGCCCTAATGCTGGTACTTTATTGATCGACTTACTACGAGATAATAAAGAATTTATGACCGTCGAAGCCGAACTTCAATCTACCATTAGAGAACATCGCGATAACGGCCAATCTGGCGGTATATTCAGCTGTTATAATGTGATCAGAGTAAGTTTTCTGGATTTTAATTTTGAATTTCATAAAATCAACTTCTAAATTGGTATTTTCTTCCATCAGATACAAAAAGTACAAAATAAAAAATTATGGGATAGATATTGCCATCGACGAGCCGAGGTAGCCGAAGAAAATACCAATCAACCAAACGAACGAATGTTATTCCACGGATCACCGTTTATAAACGCAATAGTCCAAAAAGGTTTCGATGAACGCCATGCTTACATCGGTGGCATGTTCGGTGCAGGTGAATGACCCCTCGAGTTTGATTTTTGCAAATAATGGTATCGTATTAACTCTCGTTTCAATTTTTAAGGTATCTACTTCGCCGAACATTCGTCCAAGAGTAACCAATACGTGTATGGTATCGGGGGCGGTACTGGATGTCCCGCGCATAAAGATAGATCGTGTTATTTATGCCACAGGCATTTATTACTATGCCGAGTCACGTTGGGAAAATCATTTTTGCAGTTTAACGCCATCAAAATGGCCCACGCACCTCCGGGTCATCATTCTGTTATGGGACGGCCAAGCGCAGGGGGTTTAAATTTCCCAGAATATGTGGTCTATAGAGGAGAACAAGTACGTATCACGATAACGCTAATTCTTCTTCAAGTTAATATCTGCTGAGTTCAATATCCTACGATGCCATTTTTTTTTTCTAGGCTTACCCCGAATACCTAATTACCTATCAAATAGTAAAACCAAACGAAAACGCCGAAGCAAGATGAACGATTTATTTTCCTATCGTCGGTTTCAAACTGCTGGGTTTATATCGGTGCAATTTACGTATATAACCGTACCTGAACGAATTTTAAATGTGTAATAATGTTAATTTGTGATCTTCAATGGTGATATTGTAGCTTGATTTTGTAATTTAATTTTTAATAATTTTAACAAATCGTTAACCTATATAATTTATGTGGTGAGAACGAATATCGCAGTCGAGAGCGATGTAAAGTATTGCAAACCAATTTGGAATAGTATTACAGCAACGATACGTTATTCACTGCCAGTACCGGCAATATCCACTGCCAGTGTTGGATAAAATACATTTTGAGCTTGGATAAATGCTGCTTTTTCACATCGGTTATAAAAATTATCCTATGATGAACCATCGAAATGCTTTCCATTTTTTTTCCTTTCATCTCCAAGTTTCATTTTATTTATAATTATTTTACCCATGTATTTTGTTTCTTTCCTTCTTTCTGTCTCTCTTCATTTTGTTTTTATTGAATAAATGTTTTCGTAAAATTTAAACTTTTATTAAAAGTATAAAATTAATGCTATGGTAACGAATCACACGCAAGATTTGTTCATTTTGCGGATAAATTGTACCTGAAAGAGAAAATAGAATGGTTAGTTTTTTGAGAAAGAAAGCGGAATTAGTTTAATGAGATACCCACTTTTCCAATAAACTGACGAATTTGTTCTCAGTCTGAATGCTTAACTGTAAAGATACGAATTAAGGAAAATTTCATGAATCTGAATAAATCTATAGCATGGTTAAAAAGTCCTGTATAATGCATTTTACTTCTAGCTGGATAAAAATTATGAAGTATTCCCAGCTGTTTTAGATTACTTCTGACTTGTTTTGTAGCGAAACTTTATCTACAGGGTGTTCAAAAAATTACATTCAACTTTTTGGAAATTTTATAAAAAATTTATTCCAAGCACAAAAAATTGACTCGATTTCGAGACGTTTGAGTGAATGAAAAAAATCATTCAGTTTTAAAAGGTCAATAAATCAAGGAGATTGTAGAGTGCCTAGAGTGGGATAAAAAATTTACAAATTTAATTCCAACATAGGTATTCTCAAACATGATTTTTTTGATCATTTTCAAAAAATATGTAAGTACCTAAAAAAATCGGCTAGGATTTATCTTACTCTTCAATTAGAGAAAAAGAAAGACGAAACAAAGGGGAAAAAATGGTAAATGTTAAAATTAAAAAAAAAAAATCAAAAACTGAAAAATATTAAACTTTTTGAAAAAAGTTGAAAAGTTGAGCTTTTTTTGGAGATGGAGACGACCAAAAAAATACTCTAAAACGGTCCTTTCTAGCATAAAAATTCCAATGATTTTTTTTGAGGGTGAGGGGGTAAAAAAATTTTTCAATCCCTAAAACTAGAAAAAAAAATTGTAATTTTCTCCCGGAATACCAATAAATTCAATAAATTCTCCATTTTTCAAAACAACGTCTCACAAAAAATGAATAAAACAAAAATTATTATAGAACGAAAAATAGTCAATTTTTACTTCTGCTCAATTTTAATTCTAGTAAGTAATTTTCTTTACGAACGATTTTTTTTTTAACTAAATTCATAAATTAACGATAAACGAGTACGAGCGAAATTCATCATCGGGTTTAAGGTATTGATAACTGATCGAGAACTAAAAAGCGACTTCAAAAATTTTTTTTTCATAAAAACAATTTTTTATGACATTGGACACCCTGTAGATAAAACAAAACGATGTTACTTTTCAGTGAACGCCTCATTCAGAACATCTTCAAAACTACTAGAACAGTTTCGTCATCTTAATTTTCATCAAAATGAAAAAGCATAGTACAGGATTTCGAATTACGATTTTCGAATAATTCGAAATCGGAATTTACAAATAATTCAAAAAGGATATCATCGTTGACAGTGATGTCGAAATTTCTGCACGACGACAATAGCAACGCGGCTTTCTCAAATTGACTATTCTGTAACAGTATTTCTAAAGCAGATTCCCATTGAAATTGTGACATCAAGATTAAAACTGCTCCAGGCTGAAAAAATGAAATAAAAAATCGAATGAAAAAATTAATAATGAAAATTATCAATAAAAAAAAACAGTAATTACCCAATCGCCTTGATTTTTAAAATGCAAAGCGCATTTTTTAACCACATCTATGGTATCGTCAAATGGCAAGGTAGCTTTTGCCAACCACATTGCTGCGCTGCATAAACCGTAAGATAATAAATATCTGCAAGCATCGACTCCTTTCCCAATCAGGCAAAGTAATTGCACTCCTAAAATTGAAAAAAATACATTAACTTGATTTTTTTTTCTATAGTGACCTAAATAATGCAAAACAATCTTTTTACCTTCCCATATTTTTCCATTGGCTATGAAATTAGTAGCTACTAATTTAATAGTACTTTGGGCGCTTCCGGTGCCTGTTTGTATTGTAGCCAAAAGACATGCTCTGGAATTTTATATCAAAATTCAATATATTAAATTCAAATCCATTACTTTCATCTGATCGCCTGACTTACTTGATAGCATCGGCATAATAATTGGAATTATTGAAATCTGTTTCCAAGAGTAATTGCACCGCTCGATCCATTTCACCCAGTAAAATAAGCCTTTCTATGACACGTTGGGTGTGCTGGTAATCACCTCGTTTCCATTCGTGCAATTCAACTTGCTCCAATTGTAATTTCTGCAAAGAAAGATCACCTTTTTATTTAAAATCTGGATATATTTTCAACATCTCAAATAGAGAAGAAATAAAATTACCTGGAATGTATATCGATCACAAAGGTAATCGAAAGAGGTATCTAAAGGTTGCAGAGTAAAATATCTATTGCTAAATTTATTGCCACTATCTTCAGGTTCCTCCTCACTGAAAAAAAAAACAAAATTATACAACTTTGAAAAATATTTTCATTTTTTAATTTTTAAAATTTTTTACATTTACCATGCTGAATTCAATTTGGAAGCTTGTAAATAATATAACGCCACTGTCCAGAATTTCATATCGTCCAACATTCCCAAGAAAGCAGCCATTAACAAACTTCTCTCAGCAACACCCATGGTACAATCGCTCAGCTCGTTCACAGGCAACGAATCTATTTGTTGTTTGACTTCTGCAACAGTTTAAAATTATATCGTAAATTTTTTTTTCAACTGGATAAAATTTCTAGATTTTTTACCCTTATTGAAAAATTGCGATAAAAATATAGCATTTCTGGAATTTTCACTCTCTTGCATAGAGAACCATGCGTGAACTACGGTGATCAAATGACTAGGTATCAATGCTGGGCATTTAACAGGAACTGTAAATTTAATGAAGTTGGATAATGCATTTCAAAAATCTTAAATCAGGAATTTGGAATGAAGGAAGAATGGTCATTACCTTCGAAACAGTAATCCATCAAAGGAGAAAAATAATTTTGGAAGTGAATATCTGTAATCAAGATGCATCCATCTTCGGTGACCAATATAGGAGCATAGGAAGTAGCCCAATCGATATCTATGACTTTGACGATATCCTTAGGGCATTTTAATTGAGCTATTCTTTCAGAAGCGATCTAAATATTTCATAAGTCGTTATTTGATAGCGTAATACATCGATAGGATAGAAATAGGCCAATTGAGATCGGTAATTACTTGTTTCAAATCGTATAAATCAACGCCACCGTCGACGAATAAAATCAACAGTTTCAAATTGCCTTTGCCAGGTGAGAATCTTATTTTCGATATACAAGTTCGATTCGTATTTACGACCCGAGACGCTTGTTCTTTCAAATCCCATATGTTTAATTGACCTTCGATATCCGCTTGAATGATTTTATTACTTTTGAATGCTAAAGATGTAATTGGAGCAACTAGACTCTAAAAAATAATAAAAAATAATTAGATTCGAGATTAGAAAACTTAATCGTACAAAACTGGATTTTTCTTACTTCAGGTGGAATTTTAATTCCATCTTGTAAAGAATTATTATCGACTGAAAAGTGATAGAGCATGCAATCTGAATCACAAAAAACCAAATGTTCTCTGGTAGACGTAGAGGACAACGATAATTCACCTAAAAATTAATCAATCGATCAGTTTCACCGAAAATGAATTGTTTACAAAAATTATACTTCATAATGTTAGATTTACTTTTATCATCTGATTTTCGACGACTTTTAGGGTTATAAATCGGTGACCAGTCCTGTAAAAATACAATTTTTTTAAGGAAATAATTCATTAATTCGAAAGGAATGAAAAAAAAATTAAAAATTATACTAACCAAAGCTTTGACCACCGGAAACTTATCAGGCATGCTTCTAACAAAAGATAATTTTTTCAAATTCCAAAGCTCCAATTTACCATCTTTCTTAATAATTACAAAATATTGCCTATCGAACGAAAAAATCCATTAAAATAAAATCTGCTGAATGAAATTGTTGAAAATAAATATCTTACTTTAGGGGAGATACACGAATTGACTCAATTGGACTTTCAGCCCCAATATTAGTTCTTATAGCACGGTATTGTCCGTTGGTAATATTAGTGACGTATAATTCATTTTTAACCTTATGTCCGCCGACATCGGTTTGCGACCAGGATAATATATAAGAAATATCACACCATTCGATTCCTCTGTAATAAAATTCAAATTTTTGCAAACCACAAGATATTACTAACCAAAAAACCAAACAATTATTTACCTGACAAGATTATTATGGACGGAAAATTCTTTACATACGGCGCCGGTCAAAACATTATAAAATAAAATATGACCAGCACTCGTACCAATAGCCAAGTAATTAATGTTTTCAATTAAACTGCTCGTTATATTTTTCATCATATCCGTAGGGCATTTTTTTACCACGGTAATAGGCCAATTGAAGTTGTTTAGAATTTTATGAGTGATGATTCTCAAATTCGTCGGCATACTTAGCTTATCCTGGGAATCAAATAGAAAATAGTATATTAATCTAGAATTCGATGTAGAATAATAAGTGAATATTACTAACGGTGGTGGAAGGAGGGAATATATCGCTCAAGAGACGACTGTTTTCTTTTTTTACTTCGCCTCGACTTTCATTGGTTTTTTCCACTTCTAGAAATATTAATCTTCCTGTATTCAGCACCAGACCTAAAAAAATATTTAAAATGTAAGGCTGGTGATTTTCATTTCAAGTACAAATAACAAGATTCAATTTACATATTTGTTTTTCGGTGATTGGGCATGCAGCGATGCTCAATATTTTCATTCCTTTGACTTGTCGAACAGGCTCACTTTGGCATCGATAATCATACCATAAGAATTTCTCGGAAGGGGTAAGTGTTAAAGCATCTAAAAAAATGATTATTTCATTAAAACGATTTTTCGAATGGTTCCAAAACCAAATTGAAAAGTACCTAATTTGCTGGCCGGATCTAACGGTGTATCAAATGGTGAAGCCATCATAAAAGTTGAATTGCTTCTTCTACGAACTCGAACGCTGACATTGCCGGATTCGTGGAGACAATACAATATATCTCTTTGATTACAAGAAATAATCTATTGAAAAAATAAATCCAAATAATAATAATTGTCAAGTAAAAGTAGAATGAATGGCATTGGTGGCTCACTTGTAAAAGAGGTGAAGCTGTTTTATCAATAGATATTACTCCTACGGTCATATTGATATGTAGATCGATTAATAATATATCTCTTTGGTACAGCAATATTATATGATTTCTTAAAGACCTATGATAAGACAATTGTAGACATTCTGATATGGTCATAGTATCTTCAGGTCTGAAAAAAAATTTAAAATAAATTGAAAATAATTCCAGTTTGATAATAATTCCATAAAATGTACAAACCTAGGTTTATTTTCACCGACTACCAATCCTCGCATCAACTTCTTAAGTCTGTCCCTAGTTCTAAGATTTTCTTCGGTAAGTCGAGGACTCGAAATATAAAATTTTCGTCCATTTGTGGATGGAATTTTGGAGACGGAGAATTCGTCGACGAATAATATACAATCCGGACAAAGAACTGAAAATGACATCTTTGTTGGAAAATATTCTCAATACGAAATTGTTTCATACTTAGATACTCACAAGCTAATTTCGTTCCGTCAAAAGGATCAAAACTAAAAGTAGACAGAATATCTGTGAAACTTTTCTTCCATTCTTTCCAGCCTTTATTCACATTCCAAATGACTAAGCTATACGGCGAATGTAAAGCAGCTAGATAAAGGTGATCATCTTTATTCGTCCTGGGGACCCATTCGATGGCTAGAAAATGAATAAAAAATAATTAGAAATAGAAAGTCAAGATCACTTTTACTATTAAGCAATGTGTACCCAAAACAGGTTTATTTCCTTCTTGCACGAACGAAACCAATTTTGCATCTTTGACGTTCCAAAATCCAATACATCCGCTAACATCTGCAGAAACTAGGCTTAGATTCAAGGCATCGTCATCTTCTCTAATTGGACTCCAAAGAATCTGAAAATGAAAAATTATTACCGAATACAAACGATGGAAGGGATGAGAGTGAGAGTACGATCTTCGAACCTTTTTTATGGGCGATTTATGGCGAGACAGGCATTGCACTTGTTGTACATTCTTCGTATCTACAACTACGACGTTGCATTGAGCAGCGTAGGCTAATAAACCGTGCCAACCCCTGAGAAAGGAATAAGTAGATTACATATAATCTAGGAAGCAGGAATACGCTTTGGATTAATAAAATTACCAGTCGATAGCTCCTTTATTAGATGAATGGCATTGGGAAGTGATTATTCGAGGAACGACTGAAATTTTTGGGAAATGTTCCGCTTCGCTGTTGGAAAAATTATCTTTCACTTCCATAATTTGTACAACAAATTAATCATTTCGAAAATATGACATCTTTGGTCAAAAACAATAAATTTATGTTATCTGAATCATTAATGTAAAAAACAACTCTAAATTGTCCGAAGTTCGAAGCTTCGAACCAAAGTTTTAATCACCTCAAAAACTTGATAAGAGGGCCGCCATCATTAAAAAGTACGACGGGGGGAGGGAAGAACGTTTATTTACTCATCGTGAAGTCATTCCCCTCTAAAACACAAAGAATCTCAAAATGAGCACATTTTTTTCAAAACTTGTGATTTAGCAGTTTCTAAATTTTTTTCAAAAATTTCAGCATCATTGAGATTTTACGAAGTCACACATTTGGCGTTGGAGACTCCGCGATTCGAGTGCAGATTTGCGGTTAGAGTACTGACGAAGTCGTCAGCGAAAACTGACGTAGACGTTTTAAAAATTTTGAAATTTTTTCATAAATATGTGTAATGAAGTGAAAAATTTGAAGAAATATAAATAAAAATTCGTTTCGCGAGTTGTTGCATTATTAAAGTATCGCCGGCTCCACGATGTGGGAAAATTTCGTGGACAACAGTGCAGGATGGAGGAAATTGATCATCTTTATAATTCTAGCGTTAGCCTGGGTCGCCGGATTTTCTTCCCGGCTCTTCGCAGTCATTCGATTTGAAAGTATTATTCACGAATTTGATCCTTGGTAAGATATCTCAATTCATTATTCGTTCTCCGGCGAGTTGTTCTTAATGCTTGGCTGATTATAGGTTCAATTATAGAGCGACAGCTTATATGGTCGAACATGGGTTCTATAAATTTCTTAATTGGTTTGACGAAAGAGCTTGGTATCCGTTGGGAAGAATCGTCGGTGGTACTGTGTATCCTGGATTGATGATCACCTCTGGAAGCATTCATTATATTCTACATTCGCTCAATATTCCCATTCATATTAGGGATATTTGTGTATTTCTAGCCCCTGTGTTCAGGTATCTATTTTTCTCGGAAGTATTCAGAAAGGTCTTCAGATCATAATCTAAATGTTAATTTTTTACAGTGGTTTTACATCCATCGCTACGTATTTCTTGACCAAAGAATTATGGTCCGAAGGAGCCGGATTGTTTGCAGCTTGTTTTATTGCTATAGTTCCTGGGTACATTAGTCGATCTGTAGCCGGAAGTTATGATAATGAAGGAATCGCCATTTTCGCATTGCAATTTACGTATTACCTATGGGTATGGATTATTGTGATTGTAAGGCTAGAAATCTATTGTCGAAGATAACTAATCATCTAATTTGTAGGTTAAATCTGTCAGCACTGGGTCCGTATTTTGGTCAATTTTAACAGCTTTATCGTATTTCTACATGGTAAGTGATGCAGATGAATTGAATAAAGATTTCTAGCTTTATATTCATCTAAAAATTTTGATTGCTCGTAGGTCTCAGCATGGGGAGGATACGTTTTCATCACAAATCTCATACCCTTACACGTTTTCGTTTTATTATTAATGGGACGTTATTCGCATCGACTTTTCATCAGTTATACGGTATTTTACATCGTTGGATTAGTGATGAGCATGCAAATTCCTTTTGTTGGATTCCAACCTATTAGAACAAGCGAACATATGGCAGCTTTAGGTTACTACCAATCCATTTTTACCTACTTACCCACCCTCTTTTAAAAACCCGTTTACTAATTTTTATCCATTTTTTCACAGGGGTGTTCGTACTAATGATCGCAGTTTCAGCTTTGAAATACCTCAGCTCAAAAATAACCAGAGCCGAATTCACGTTTTTATTCAAATTAGGAATGGTTAGCGCTGCATCAGGCGTGTTTCTAACTGTTGTTATCCTCACATACAGCGGTGTTGTTGCTCCGTGGAGCGGAAGGTATTACGTGTTTATTTAGTCATTGGTGCGATCTAATTATACAGCAACACCTGTTCTGTTCTCCGTAATGAATGTCGTTCTCATTTATCGAATGTTTTTGTTCAACCGGTAAACAAAAACGTCGAACAGATTCGAAATTTTAAATCCAACATTGATTACTCTCTTTTGGGTTTATCTGATTGGTTCAAATTTCGAATATTATTTCCTGATTATCAAATCCGATAAGATTAATCGAATATTAACGATCGTTAATGTTCATGAAATAATTTCCATTTAGGAATAAAAAATGATTTTTTGAATTTACAGATTTTACTCGTTATGGGATACGACTTATGCGAAAATCCATATTCCTATTATCGCATCTGTATCCGAGCACCAGCCTACAACATGGTTCTCATTCTTTTTCGATTTGCACATGCTCACTTCGATGTTCCCAGTTGGGTTATGGTACTGTTTGAAAGATCTTACCGACACAAGGGTTTTCGGTAAGCGAATAATATTCGACGTAAAACGTTGGTCGTAATTTTGGAGTATTTTGACCCTATTTTGTTTCAGTCGTTTTATACGTCATCAGCGCTGTATATTTCGCCGGTGTCATGGTACGTTTAATGTTAACATTGACCCCGGTTGTATGCGTTCTAAGCGGTATCGCATTCTCATTAATTTTCGACTGTCATATGAAAGAGGAAGAAACCACAATACGAGAAATCGAAGAGGAAAATGAAAGGAGGAAATTGTCTGCTGCTGAAAAAGTAGGCAAATTTCAATTTAAAAAGTTGTCGATGTGGGCTAGAAATCTTTACCCGTTTTCTTTTTTTTAGCCGAAAGGATCTTCGAAAAAACCTCGACCAAGTGCTGACTCGCCATTGAGATACGAAGGCGATAATTTAGGCGTTAATATACGTTGTATCATCATCGTAGCGACCGTTTTGATGTTAATGTTATTTGCTGCTCATTGTACGTGGGTTACCAGTAACGCTTATTCTAGTCCCAGTATTGTTTTAGCTTCATATTCGAACGATGGGTATGGCATATTTTTTGACGAAGGTGATTAACTCGTTGGAATGATTTTCTGATCGTTGATTTTGTTTCGTAGATCGCGACAGATTTTAGATGATTTCAGAGAAGCTTATTTCTGGCTGTCTCGTAATACTGATTCTAATGCTAGGATCATGAGTTGGTGGGATTACGGGTACCAGATAGCTGGTATGGCGAATCGAACCACGCTTGTGGATAATAATACGTGGAATAATAGTCATATCGCTCTCGTGAGTAGATAAGGAATTATAACCCGATAAAAAATTGTTACGCTGATACAAATTTTCGTTTCAGGTTGGAAAAGCTATGGCTTCGACGGAACCGGAAGCTTATAAAATTATGACCGCGTTGGATGTCGACTATGTTTTAGTCATTTTTGGTGGAGTCATCGGATATTCTGGAGACGACATAAATAAATTTTTATGGATGGTCAGAATAGCCGAAGGTGAACACCCGAAAGATATTCGTGTAAGTGTTCAGTGAGATGGAAAAAACAATCTTCAAATTTTGACGAAAATTAGTGAGGTAGTCAATTTCGAGATGGGATTTCTCGAAAAATTTGCCTCCAGCCAGACTGTAAGAGAATCGATGGCCTTAAAATCGGATACCGACTAATTTTTGTCCTCTACCAAGGGAGGAGGGGATGAAAAGTTCCAGATCGTAAATTTGCGAGATTTTTGTTTTTTTTTTAATTGAATATTTAAAATCAATTCAAAAAATGTGTCGGTTGCCCAGAATAATTTTTAATGGAAATTCTCTAAAAAAAAATTCATTTTAGTGTTACCAACTCCTTTTTGATTCGCTTTTTTCATGAAATTCAAGTTGTCATTAAGTAACTAGAAAATTAGGCTAAAATATTTTTTGGACATTGAAATACATTTCAATTAAATTTCTTTGAATAATTTTGCATTTTTCAGCAGTTTTGCTTATTACAATTTCTTGAAAATTTCGCAAATCATAGTACAAGTGGCAGTACTCGTATGAAAATTTTTTGAAAATTGAAAAATTTCATAAAAAAATTATTCTAGAGACGTAAAAATTTCTTTACTCGATTTTGAGATGTTCGAGTGCGAAACCTATGATATATATTTTTTTGAGGGGGATGTCTTCTCCTAGTAAACCAACTCACCAGTTTTCGTCAGATCCAGGTTTTATTTTTGGGCTCTTCCGTACTCAATTTTTCATTGTCATTTCTTGATCAGATTCATAATTTTGTAATTTTTTCATTTCAGGAAGGCGATTACTTTACTGAAAGGGGAGAATTTCGAATTGACAGCGAAGGTTCGCCCGTTTTACTTAACTGCCTTATGTACAAATTGAGCTACTACAACTTCGGTGACTTAAAAGTAAGTTTTGCAATTTTAATCGATTAAATTCGAACCATTTTAAAAATTATGTTCATGTGTAGTTGGACTATCGATCGCCGGCTGGATTTGACCGTACACGAAATGCTGTGATAGGGAATAGAAATTTCCAATTGACGTATTTGGAAGAAGCTTATACGACGGAACACTGGCTCGTTAGAATTTATCGGTACGATTTTCATAAAATCTTCCCACTGAAGTAACAATCAACCGCAAAAAATAAATTTTTATATTTTTCAGAGTGAAAAAACCGAACGAATTCAACAGACCGAGAATTCCTGTCTCAAACAGGAAAATCAGCATACCCCATTCGTTTGTTTCGAAAAAGGTAACAGACTGAGAATTTCAAAGACTTTGCTTCGTACGCCTTAAGACAAGAAAAAAGCTTATTAAATTTCGACTCTAATCGAATGGTTAGGTGCCTATTATAAATATAAATTTTTATTACTTTTTGGCAGCCATCCGAGGATGTGGTTTAAGGTATGTGTGATTATTAAAAAGGTACACCCAGATATGCAAATTTTTTCAAAAAATTGTAAATATCTATTTGATTTGTCGATACTTGTTTCAATCTTTCATTTTTATTGAAAAAAAAAAAAATACTCGCGTTGTATATATTCGTTCGCTTTCTTTTTTGTAAATCGTTGACTATTTTTCTCGTTTCGCTTTTATGGTTATTTTCGCGAATTCGATTTGTTATCGCGAAAATTAATAATAAAAATTTCCTTATAATGGCGTACTATTCGATTTTTTGATACGATATGCGAAAAAATAATGCATTTTTTCTCAGTTAATCTGGATTTTGCGTGCATCTTGAGAATAATTCCTATTTTATGATGTTACAGACTTCATCAAGGAAGAAAGGAACTATCAGAGATAAACCAGTAAAGGTGAAAGGGAAAAAAGTAACCGCATAGGGTCTGAAAATTAATCAACTCGATGGACTGTTTTTCTCTGATGTTATAAATTTTGTTATTGGTTTTTTGTGTGTATGTTTTTTTTTCTACCACCAATGTTTATTTTACGAACTTAGTTGTAACACGAGGAACATTTGAGTTATGGGAGGAATTAGCAAATTCGTTTCTTAGTTCATTGCATTTATGAAATTAAACGTAAAACGCTTGATCAATTTTGCTTCATTTTATAGACGACTCGCTTCTTTTCTAGCTGGTCCGTCCTTGTACAGTACTTTCGAGTACATGTTCACTAATGAACTAGGAATGATTATACTTAAAATTGGGAGTTTGTAACGCGACTTTGTACGTTTGTATTTATATATTAAGATCTCATTGCTTAGATTAATTTTTCGTTGCACGTTCACACAATTTCAACGAACGAGTTTCAAGAGCGTGCTTTCAATGTAGCAGAGCAGTGTAAGAATTAGTTTGCAATATGAATTATTAATCGTAAAAAAAATATTATTATTTGTTACCATTATTTCCGAGGTTTTTCACTTGCCCAATTTCAATTAGTACATTTTACGTTTGTTTAAGGAATATAGATTACAGGTTCGATGGAAAGAAATATGTACCACTCTTTAGTTCTTACTTATAGTTTCTTTAGTTTATAAGAGTTTTTTTGCATTATGAACAGAAATTTTCATTTTCATAATTTCAATCCACGACTGCAATTTTAGGACTAGTTTATACAGCAAATTGAAATTATTTGGACAGTTAGTACGGGTAATCATCTTTTTATTGGTGGCCTATGTTCTTAGCAATGTTTAAAATTCGTTAAAAATGTATTATTTATATTTTTCTCTTTGTCAATGTTAATATCTATGTTTATGGTTTTATGTCATACTAAGAAACTGTGATTTTCGTAAAACGGTTAATACATTTTTTATTGATAAATCGATTACTTTATTTGTTTGAAATTTCGTGCAAGTTAGATGTTATTTAGTTTACAATTCTGTAGCAATCTAAGTGAAGTAAACGAGTAAATTTGGCATCTTTTGGGTCAATTTTTCTAAAAGGAATGTCTGAATTTTAGTTGTCTAACTTGATAATAGATAATATCGATTTTTGGCGAATTTTTGGAATATTGGATCCTAACGAATTGAAAGTTGTCCCTATTTTTTTTTAGACCCGAGTAACATTGAGTTCGCAAAAATTCAAAATTTTTCAAAATTTGGGCAGTTATCCATTTCAACATGGAAAATTGCAGAAACCATCTGTTGCTGCTTTTATACTATAATGATGCTCAGTCGTTTCCAAAAAAAAAATAACTCAGTGACACCGAAGTAAGGTACTGAAAAAATTGAAGGAGAAAGGAAAGAAATGTCGAATGTTGAAAAGTAGATCTAGAAGCTCACGCCGTCACTGCTAGTCCAATAAAATGCACCTAGTTTTCAATTTAGGATTTTTTTTACCACGGCAGTGGCACCCGATGCTTCAAATGAGCTGATTTTTGACCAGATTGGACAAATAAAATCGAAAATGCTAATTTTATCAAACAGAAAAATCCTATTATAGATGTCAACCTTGAATGTCAAATTTTACTAAATTGCTCTTTTCGGTAAGAATTACATTTTGGCAAAAAAATCCAGTTTTAGATCATTTACTTTTTAAAACACTGGCCAAATTTTGTGCTGATCAAACAAAGGATAAACAGACATAGAAAACTATCAATTGTACGAACTTATTTATCAAGCAAATCACATATTTCTCAAACAACAACACATTTAGGTAAATGGTAAGAAAATATAAAAAAATCGTCAATATATGTAAATGGCAAATAAAAACCCCTCAGTCACAATAATTTCAACACTTCAACAGTAAATTCATTCAGCAAAGGATATTATATCACTTTCAATTTGGAAAGTGTGCTAGAATGTAATATATTCTGAATCAATGTTTTTATTTTGGATTGATAGCAAGATACATAGCACTCTTAAAAACCTTTTATACCTAATAAACGGGATTTTAATTTTACTAACCAAAATCATAGAGAAATATCTAAAAAAAATAATAATTAATTGACTTCAGATTCATATCGTAGTTGGTTTACCAATTTTTGCGTTGTAGTTCATTTTTGTCAAAAGTTTTTGAGAAAATTTTTATCAAACGACTGTAAGCTATCACAAGTCACCTGTTCTGTTACCTGACCACCAATTTAGTTTTCGCAATAAGCATTCTACCAAACAGAGAAAAATCTACATAAGTAGACTTTCCATTAAGAAAATGTGAAAGTAAATGGGTAATTTCAAAATTATTTTAACCAAAAAGTACAGAGCATATACGCTAGATGCACTTCACTTACAGAAAAATTTAATTTAAATATAAATTTGATTTTCAACTGGTGTTTTTTTTTTATAAAGTCGTTTCTTTCAAGACGTTGAAACGATTGCATTGGAACTCGGGACCACTTGTGTCAAGCTTCATTTCTTCTTGTTCCTGTAATAATAGGTCATTAGGTATATGTATTAAAACACATAATAAGGAGAGAACATTTATGGACATACTTCCTTTGTGATTATCTGAGTACTCGTTATAAAAGGATGGTATTTTTCTAGTTCTTCTTCTTTAACACCCTTTACTAAGGGACAGAATGGATAAAAGATAGCGTGCATATGACTGGGGAATTCTTTTTCGCCCCAATTTCTAAGGCCCAATCCACAGTGGTAGCAAAACACGCAATCAGTTATACCTGAAATGCAGGAAAAACGCATTTTGTTAGAATAATAGAGATTACGGACGGATTAACAGTTATTGCGATTTTTTCATTTAAACCACATTTCAACCTTTTCTCATTCGTATCACTAATAAAATTTCTCTAAGAAATAAGAGTTTTTGGAAATATGCTAGAGAAAATTACTTTTTTATACACATTCCGGTAATCTGGTATTACTTTATATTTCTACTTTGGATAAACCGTATTTGGTGTCATTACCAACGTACTTCGGTAGTTCGCATATTACATCATCGATCTAAGGCATGATACGTTTCGTATATATACTTCGAATTCAAATTATTGCCTTGAATTAAAAATTGACCTATCTCACCCGGAATTGAAATTGAAGTGTATGTTTACACTACAGTAAACGTAATGAAATGAAACAAACAATGGTAATCATTAGTAAACATACCACTGTAAAAAAAACCAGCTTCGGCCAAAGATTGTCGACGAATTGTACAAGACACCGGATATTTGGCAAACGATTGTAACCTAGATTCCAAAGTTTTGAACTTCCGGTGTTTCATTTTGCCGTATCGCATCCATTCCGAGGGGTCATAAAATTTGACAGAGTATAAATTTGTAAAAAGAAAAAAAGTAATTAATCTAATATCTTTGAAAAATTTCTAGATAATGTGAAAGTTACTTACTAGGCTTACGTGGAACTGTGGAGTTCCGGTCTTCCATCATTTTCCAAATTTTTCCACTATCCACTAATAAATTCGGGCCGCGCACGTAAATAGTCGCACCCTGGTGGAAAAAGTGAAACAGTCAAACAGTTTTAAATTTAACATTGGTTCTTATGGGAGAATCTCATTTTTTGATAAATGCTAGAAAAGTATACATTTTTAAGAAAGTATTCTTGAATTTTCTTATTCGCCATGAAATTACCTTTCGAATGACTCATCAAAACCGAAATTTCATCTATTTAATGCGTTGTTTTTCCTATTTAAATGTGACCGTTTCGTGAAAAAACTATCACTTCACTTCATACATAGTATATGAAGCCTCCGTCTAAAAAATAACCATAGTCCATTTTCATTTCACGAAAAATTTTTTATTACAGTTTCTGAAATAAAATTTCACGAGAAAACCGATAGTGTTATTTATTTCGAATTTCAATAAAAACATTTACCCTTTTCCTGTGTTTCTAAATTAACAGTTTTCGAGCTTTTTGTTTAAAAAACAACCATAGTCCATCAGGTTGACGCTGATTGGTTGTAAATAACCAATCAGAATCAAGCTGGTGGACTGTAAACAAAAAGCTCGAAAACTTCTTGTGATTAAAATTGCATGGGAAAATTTTCAATTTTTAGTTTTGAGGACTGCAGGTCGTTTTTCTAACGTAAAATAAAAAATATTTAGATCGGGGTCGTAATTACAGTGTGATGAAAAATTTCCAAACTGTCGTTTTTCAAAGAAACACGACAGGAAACGACGGATTAGTTGTATGTGATTTTTATTTGTATATTTGAATTTGGTTCAGCATAGAATGATAGAAATTAAATTTTCATTACTAGGTGTAGGTCTAGGTACCTACCTATTTTGTAGAATTTGTAACTTGTAAGTTCATTTCTTTGTTCTCTCATTTTTAATATTGAAAAAAAAAATGGATTAAAACGCCCCAAGGGTGGGCATTTTTGCTACTGCTAGTTCACTAGTTCTACATTATATAAAGTCGACCACTTATTTTTATTGAAATCAGGCTATATTTTGTTTATAACAGGAACATACATTAATTTTAAGTCTCCAATGAGGTTTGGCGCGATTGTTATTGATTAGGTAAGAATCCGCTTTGTCTTGCTTTTCTATCCAACCTTCACTTGTGGAAAAAATTTCGGCGGCTTTGTTAAATCTTCATTTAGGAACTTCAAGTATTCTTCAATCTTGTGTTTCTTTTTTCTTTACAAATTTTACACCCACGATTTGAAATTCCTTGTGAATTTTGTCACTCAGCAAGTCGAACATCTCTTGTGATTCATCAGCAAACCAGATGTACCTGTCTGGTTCGTTATTGAGTAGTTTTTTCAGCGTAGACGATCGAGTAGAAATTTTTTCGACACCGAAGTTCAACAGCCAAAGCCACTTTCGAAAATGTTTCTTGCCCTTGATCCGTTCATCCGTAGGTATCTCAGGGTATCTAACTGATTTTTTTTTTGTAAAATCACTACTTTTTCACTACTTTTTCCACTACCTTTTTTTTTTTCAATTTTCAATTTGTACCCCCCCCTCCAAAAAATCGACTCTCTTTCCAACATACAAAAAAAAAACGATCAAAATTTTTTAGAGAAAAAAAATTAAATTAGAAAAAAATCTTTGCCCAAAAGACCCCCTCCCCCTCTTGCGTATACTCGTTTTAAAGGGAATTTGAAGCACTTTTTAGTCCCTCCCTTGCAAATACCCATTTTTTTCACAGGCTGGAGTCGCTGATAAACTTCGCCGATTCTGAACCTAAAATTCAGGGAAAAAATCATGGGAGGGCTACATGTGAAGCAACATCATGGAGAGAAAATAACACAATTTTTAGAGAATAATGTAACAAAAACTTGAAAAGTAATATCATGCTTAAATGGATTAAGTAGTTTCATTTCCGAGCGAAGCGAGGAGAGAAAATTTTAGAAGACTTTAAATTCAAAGTGCAATAAAACAATGTTTCAAATTGAAAAATTTGCGTAAAAATTGATCACTTTTACTTTTCAAAATTATTGAAAGAAAAATACGATTAGGTCGAGAGCCTAGTGAGGCCAAAGCATTTGAAAAATTTGATTTTGAAACTTCGAAAATGATTTTTTTTTCAAAAAAAAAAAAAATTAATAAATCTGGCTGAAAAAAATCACATTTGTAGCATTCGGTTCATTTTAAGATTAGGTATGAAAGGGAAAATTTAATAAGGCCGAGCGAAGCGAGGCCGAAGTCTTGGAAAAATTCTGATTTAGAGAGTAAGTAAACACATTACAAAATACCACAAGACCTAATTTGATGTAACTGATGATTGAATTTCGCGTCTTTGGAATTTTTTCATTTTTTCACTACTTTTTTCAAATTTTCGTCTGAATTCACTACTTTTCCACTACCGGCATGACCGGTTTTTCAAATCACTACTTTTTCACTACTTTCACTACTTTCACTACCCGTTAGATACCCTGGTAATATGTTTTTTATTTTTCTATAGATCTTGATTTACCGACAAAATAATTGTCGTTTGATGGTGCGCTAGAACAGAAGCGTTTTTTTTTTTTAATGAACCAGCTTACTTCTGTAAAGGAATATTATAAATTCAATGTAATTAGGAATTAAGAATATACTTAAATATATATGGTACAGTAGTTCTTTACTAACAATTTCTCCGGTTAAATTGGGAGTAAGCTCACGACCTTTCGATCTTTCATTTTTCAATAATGTCATGAGCTTTACTAGGTTAAAATGGATAAATCAGAACATCACGTATCAATTATTTGATATCTTTTTGGGAATTTTCATCTAAACCATCCATTCTAATGAAACGGTCTTCAATCTCCTGTAATAGAAGCAAATCACTTGTTATTATTTTTCAATATACTCACCTTGATGGGCAATTATCTGCGCTGTAAACTTTCTAAACTTCAACGAGTTATTATTAGTCTATTTCATTATGAAATATTTAGTTAAAATTGGTCAATCGATGAATTCAGTGAAATTTCATTTTCAAAACAGAGGAAAAAAATTATACTCATCAGATTAGTGTTGATCACTGATTTAGGTAATCGATGATTTCATCAATTTGAATGAATAAAAGATAGGTGGGTATTTTACTGATCAGTTACCTAGTTTGTGAAAATAACTAATCCAATCGGAAATTTCAAAGCAGGTAATTTGACGATAAAATTTCACTGATTCGTCAGTAAATCAATTTTGCATATTAAATCAGTGCAAAAGGCCAGAATATGACTAATTGGTCCGAAAATATCCTTTGATTAAAGTGGTGAAAAAAAAAGGAAAGTAACCTACGTTCTGAATTTTGGATTTTAGTGCTTCTCATGGTACGGTCATTTGATTATTGGGCCAAACTATAGTTGTATCTCTCAAATCAACAGCTAAAAAAAAACAAGAGACAAAAAAGTGAGTCTGAATTAATATCAGGTAGATACTTCAAATCTACAATAGGTTTTCTAAGTTTAATTTGACTCGAATTGACTATTCTAATCTTATTAAACAATATTCTTATTGAATATACTTACCAGTTGGAGCACTGCTGCATTTCAATAATGACTGGCGATTCTATAAGGCCAAAGAATGTAATGAAAATGAGTAAAACGCGAAATATTTTTCAATTGAAAAGAAATTGTTTTAATATTAAATTTCTTATCGCAGTTTAATCACTGAAATGTGGAGTAGATAGTGATAATCCTTCCGACACCGCCTATAAAAATTAATAACATTCTTTTCAAGGATCAATAAGAATCATGTAGATATACAGTAATCAATTTGAATTTTAAAAAAAAAATGATTTTTTAATTATGTATTCAACACCTCATTTCATAAAATAAATAGGTAGATAGGTTAAGTATAACCAATACCTACGTTTGAAAAGCCCAAATCATAATTACTTAGATCAAAATTTTTTCAATTTTAGTATCGGCCAAAAAAAATATTTCAACGCCTTACCTGACGTATGAGGTTTTTCAGTTGGATAAATTAGGCGGTTCAACTAAAGCAAGATGGGTATGGAGGTCTAGGTACGAGGTAGTTTTATTAGTTTTCCACCGATAGCCTTTTATTGGAATTGAGCAATTTTAAAAGTTTGAGGGTGGGGTTTCGGCTGGAATGAATTGCAAAAAAAATCTAAAAAATTCTCAAAAATTGGTCACCACTCCCTATATACACCCCCTCTCAAATTTTTTTCTTCAATCATTTTTTTTCTGTAATGTCCTTCGCGATTTAAATTTTTTTCTCCATTCAATTTTTTTTGAATTTTTTTCTCAAATCAAATTTTTTTCTGAAACTTATAAACTCGAATTTTTTCAAAGATTCATTTCGACTCTGATTTCTTTCAACTCGAATTAATTTCTAAAATTTATTTCGGTCCGAATTTTTTCTCAACACAAATTCTTTCTTAGCTCAAATTTTTGTCTGGAATATATTTCCGTTCATTTTTTCAACTCAGTAAAACTTGAAATAAAAAACATAATTTTATTTTCCAAACGAAGAATCTTTATTCAATAAAAAATTTATCAAATGCATACGTAAAAAAATGAAAAAGCTCTCTTGACAAAACTTAATTCTAATTTCAAAAAAAAAAAAAAAACACAAAATACTAGAAAAACAGTCTTGAAAAATTAAATGCAACTCGATTCTCATAATAAAATAGAATAATACTTAGTCTAAACAAGATGTCTAAACAAAATTTTATAATATGAAGTAGGATTTGAGCAGAAGAGGCAAAAATATCCTTCCATTATAATTTCTTTTTAAAAGTGAAAAAAAGTAAAATTATAAATTTTTCAAGTGAACAGATTTTAAAATTAAAGAAAGAGTAGAAACGAATTAAAAATTTTGAAGACTAATTAAAAAAAGGAAAGAAAAAAACAGAAAATTTTGAATATTGTTGACAAAAAGTAGAACAAAAGCGGGACTAGAAGAAGTCTGAGTACTATCAGACACCTTGCTAGAAATCTTACAAAATTAAAATAATGATAAATTATTACCTAATAATAAGACTCGTTTTCAAGGAAACTGTGGTATAAACATAAACATATGAATAAGTAAAAAAATATAAAAATAAGAATATTTTCGAACGATTTACGAAAAAATTTGATCACCTTACAAGGAACGAAATGAATGTATCGTATATCAGAGAGCAAGACTAATAATAACGGTAGGAACATCGGTAAGTCCTCTTAAGAAAATTCGAAACGAATCAATAGGTATAAACAGAAAAAAAAAGGCTTCACACGAATGTCATCACCTATAATCGTTTTATTGAACATAATTCGTAGATTTATCGACATCTACGACGGGTGAAATTTTTCAATCTCAAATATGAGATTTGTTCCATGAAAATCGAAGTTCAACGAGTTAGAACTTTTTACGAACGATTACATCAAAATTACAGGTATGTAAAATCATTACAATGAGCTCCTACTTTGGATTAATTTAAACATAAATTCCAACCTACGCCTTCGAACTACGCAGGAGTGATTTTTTCATCTTATCTGGTACTTATATGCACCTAGTATTTTAGGTAACTATCATAGCACATTTAACTAGACAAAAATCTTATATCACATATGAAAGAAAAGTAAAATACGAGAAAAATGGATTAAAGGCGTCGATAATTTCGCCATGTTTGACTTTTTTCAACATTCAAGTACCTACTTAAGACGAGCTTTTTTCGAAATAATGAAAACACTAAATAGTTCTAAACCTTAATGTTTCATTTTTTGAAATATCGTTCACACCGTTCACACGAATCGGTTTCCTTTTCACTTGACGATATCTAATCTAATTCGAAGAATCTCACGCAGATAAATAACGTTCAATATTTTTAAATTCAGTATTGGTATAGGGCAAGGACGTACCCTTGGTATAGGGAGTTCAGTAAATGGGCGTTCATTATGGGTACATATAATGATTCTGCACTTTTTTTTTGTAGGTTGAAGGGGTGTACACTGTACTAGAAACTAGAAAGTAACGCCAGAATTTCCAAAAAGACGTAAAAATTTGAAAAATTCCACTTCCTACCCATATTCACCCCCTCTTCTTTGGATCCTAAAATTCAGCTTCCCGAAAAATGTTCAAAAAAGGTTTCAAAATGATTGTTTTTACTCGAAAAAAAAAGCATTTCCTTTTCATTAATGCGTTATTACTTCACAAGAGCAGAGGGGGGGGGGGTGCTTGAAAAATATTTTTTCAGAACTTAGTAAAAAAAAACTGAAAAAATAATTTTTTTTTTACCTAAATTATTGAAATTTATTTTCAATGTTTACAAAACTCAGTATGTGTATAATTTCTACAATTACGAAAATGCAGGCAAATTTTCCCAAAAGTGAAAAAGGTATGGAAAATCTGCGCTGATGATTTTTCATGGACTGGAATAATAATAATTACATTAGATCAGAGGAAATTCTCCAAGAAAGTTTTTTTTTTCAATTTTTTATTGAATATTTAAAACACAGAAAAAACGGGGTTTTCGCTATTTTTCGAGCCTTAATTGGAAATAGGATCCCAAGGGAAAGTTTGGATTAAAAAAAATGTTAAATCAAGAAGTGAAATTTTTACCACGCAATTTTAAGGTCCAAACACAATTTTCCAGCTATACTTCTTACAATTTTTTTTTAAGGCAAGATGATCGCTCTAAAGTTGATAAGTAAAATTTGTAGATGATTAGGAATGAAAAAAAAATTTTTAACGAGAATCAGACTGATGAGGAATACGGCTAAAAAAAATCCTTATGGAACAAAACTATTTTTTGTTACTGAATTGCTCATTTTTCACTAGAAACTTCAAACTGAAATTTTAATCGGTTCAGCTTCACAATATTCCATGAAAGCATAGCAAAATGATTAATCGATTAAAATCTAACAGCTTCTTTCAATTTTCTAAAAAAAATATATGAACATTTTATGAAAATTTCGTCAGTTTCTTATTCTAAATTTCACTCAAATTTTAAGACAGAGCATCACCTCAGCAGAACCATTTTCATAATCATACATTTCGAGGTACGCATTAAACAAACAATGTTTTCATTAAGATTGATTCGTTTTTTTTAACATCCCCAACAGCAAGCTGGCGATATTTTTCTGTTTATTGACAATAGCAACTTGTAGCAATCCATGGCCTTCAGCATTGCGAGCATTGGTCACTGCAGAAAACTCGTCGGGCTTTAGAGCTTTCAGTTTATTCAAAACTTCAACGCTGCCATTTTTAATACTTTTGAATACTTCGTCGGTGAATTTAAGCAAGCTAATAGTTTTCGGATCCTTAGAAACATCGATGGGAGTTTTGCCCTGCTTATTCTTGATGTCGTACGTTGCACCATACTTCAATAACAATTTCACAACATTCAAAGAACCATTTTTGGCTGCAACATGAAGCGACGAGGTACCTTCGGAAGCTGTTTTCGCATTAATGAAATCATTTAGTTTTTCACGATCGACATGCTTTAACAACATTTCAATAATTCGGTTATTACTACTAGACGTAGCTGTGTGCAAAGGTGTATTGCCTTTATTAGTAGCACAAGTAACATCAGCGCCATTTTTCAATAAAATATTCACGATTTCGATATGCCCTTTGCTGACTGCATAATGCAAAGGTGTTCTTCCATCGATATCTCGATCATTCGCATCGACTCCATTTTCCAACAAACGTTTCACAGTTTTTACATCACCATCATTAGCAGCAATGTTGATGTCTCCTTGCAAATATTGAAAAATGTCAGATTCGTGCCTACCTTCAATTTTGAACGTGAGATTAATGAAATCGATCTTTTTCGCAATAATTTCGACACTTGGATGATTATGTCCAAAAACAGCTAGTCTTTGATCATAGCATTCTTTGTAGAGTTGAAGCGCAGCCATAAATTTACTCTCAGAAAGAAGTAAATCAGCGAGGGTGAGTTGGGTAATCAAGATATCTGGATGATTTCGTTGCAATGTTTTTTTCTGAATATCTAGCACTTCTTGAAAAGTTTTCAGAGCTTCTTGATGTTTATGTTGTTGAAGAAGGACAGCACCAATATTACTCAAAGTTCTCAAAGTATCGGTATGATTGATACCTAAAATCGATTTTTTCTTTTCTAGAACATCTTTGTAGATTTCCAAAGCTTCTTCAAATTTACCTTGACCAGTAAGCGTTGCTCCAATATTATTCAGAGCACTCACCGTAGTTATATTATTAGAGCCCAAAGTACTTTTCAGCATCTTATACCGCGTTCTGTAGATATTCATCGCTTCATGGTGTTTACCCTGCTGTTGCAATAATATGGCGAAATGAAATTGAGTATTCATAGTGTCTTCATGATCTGATCCTAATAAATCCTTTTGTTTTTGATACACTTCTTGAAATAAATTGGAAGCATCGTCGAATTTATCTTGTCTGAACATCACCAGAGCAATTGCACTCCTTGTATCTAGAGTATCTTGGTTGTCTAAACCAAGGATATTTTTTTGCTTACCAAAAACTTCTTCGAATACGTCTAAAGCTGCTTGATAATTTCCTTGCTTATATAACGCTTTGCCAATCCACTTTTGTATATCCAAAGTAGCAAGATTATTTGGACCAAACAATAGTTTTCTTTTTTCGAATAAACGTTTAAAAATACTCAACGCTGATTGATAATCGCCTTGAATAATGAGTTGCTCCCCTTCATCGATCTGCGCAGAAACATTACCTTGGCAAACCTGCTTCAACTTTTCGGCCAAACGGAAATTATTACGAGATGCAATAGCTAGTAATGTATTATTTTCAGTATCACAACATGCATTCATAATTGCTTTCAATGTATCAGGGTCTTTGATTTTATTGAGATCTTTGATAACTTGATTGTCGTTATTTTTAACTTTTTTAAACATATCATCAATCAAATTAAATAAATTGATGATACTTTGATCGGAGGCCAATTTCACAGGTGTTGTAGCTTCATTAGAAACAGCATTATAAATCGCATTGTGATGTAATAAAGATTTCGCGCATTCTAAATGTGAATATATGGCAGCATGATGCAAAGGAGTGAAACTGCAGCTACCAACAGCATTGGGATTGGCTTGGTTTTGTAAAAGAAGAAGAGTGATTTGATTGTTGCCTTTGACAGTTGCAAAATGTAACGGAGTTGCTAACGGATCAGCATATTTGGCATTGACAAAAGCTCCTGCTTTTATACATTCTTCAACCATGGAAACATCTTCATGTTTGATGGCTTCAAATAATTCGTCAATTGAAATCAGTAAGTTCTCAGTGTCCTTACTTTGTTTACTAAGTAGATTTTTGTCAAATCTAGTGAATGTCGGGTCGTTAGTATACAAACTCATGTGTATCGGCTGAATGGAATGATTATTTTTTGTGTTGTATGGCACTCCTTTATCCAATAAAATCATCATAATATCTTTGGAACCCATCGTAGCAGCATTATGCATCAAAGTCGAACCCTCTGGGCTTTTGATATTGATGTTCGCTCCTTTAGCAATCAAATATTTTACAACATCCAACCGATTATTCAATACTGCATACTGCAACGGTGTATAGTTTGATGCGCCACTTTCATCAACATGCAATCCTTTACTCAAGAAAAACTCGACAATATCTTTATACCCGCCTCTAGCAGCATAATGTATAGGCTTCATGCCATTAGAATCTCTGGCATGAATATCGCATCCTTGGTCCACCAAATATTTCACAACTTCTAAGTTATCATTCCCCGAAGCTAAATGGAGCATGGTGCTTTGACTTTCGCCATTTTTAGCATTCATATTCACTTCTTGATGCTGCAATAATACTTTAACGACAGATAAATGCCCATATTTAATAGCAAAATCCAAAGGTGTTTTATTATGATCATTCTTACGGTTAATTTTGGCGCCATTACTCAATAGAATCTGGGCAATATCACCATGGCCACAGATAGCAGCAGCATAAAGCGCAGTACAATCTTCACATAGAAAATCAACATCAGCTTTATTCGCTATCAAGACTTCAACAACTTCTTTATGGCCCTCCTGCACTGCGACGAATAATGGTGTTTGACGATGTGGGCGTTCACCGACCAATGCATTAATTTTAGCTCCTTTAGCTATAAGAGCACTTACTATTTCTTTGTGGCCTCTGGATGCAGCTGAATACAATAACCCAACACCATCTCTGTCTACAAGATCGATGCGTGCATTATTTTTCAGTAAAATATCAACAATATCGGCAGTACTACCAACTACTGCTTCTAGTAATGGTTCGCCACAATCACCATCAACATTGGCACCATTCGCTAACAAAACTTGAACCAATTCTTTATTATTTTTTTTAATACAGGAAAGCAAGGGTGTAACATCAGAGGTTTTGACATCTACGTTGGCTCCATTTGCTGCTAAAATTTCAACAATTTCTACATCATCTAAGAATACAGCAACTTCTAAAGGTGTTGCAGAGACTTTAGTTTTTGATGGTGGAATTGTAGGAAAACTACTTTTCACGTTGAGTTCAGCTCCATTCTTTATTAAATACTCGACAATTTCTTTGTGACTTCCTGAAACTGCAGCATGTAATGGTGTTAACCCACTGTGACATTTTTTCCTCACTTGAGCCCTATTTTTTATTAGATACACAGCAACATCTTTATGACCGTTGCGACAAGCAATATGCAATGGTGTCTGACCATTGATAACTGTACCATTAACCTCGGCTTTATTTTTAACAAGTACATCTACAACAGTTAATTTACCAGTTTGCGCAGCAAGATACAGCGGTGTAAGACCATTTCCATCTTTAGCATCAATTTTTGCTTTGTTTTTAATCAAAAGGTCAGCAATACTATCATGTCCATCAACAGCTGTCATGTGTAATGGCGTCAAATTTCTGGCATCCTTGGCATTTATTTCAGCTCCGTTACGAATTAGCAGATGGGCAATTTCTTTATGGCCATACTTTGCTGCGTTGTGCAATGCTGTTGATCGATTTTCATCTTTAGCATGAATACTAACACCACGTTTGATAAGAACTTCTGCAATTTTCAAATGACCATATTGCGCTGCATAGTGCAACAAAGTTTCTCCTGTTGCATCAGTAACATGAACATTTGCATTGTGTGAAAGCAAAATCTCAACAATATCTTCACATCCATTTTGAACTGCATAATGCAACGGAACCATACGATCATTTTTATCAGCGACATTAACATTGGCTCCATGCTCCAACAAAAATTCAATTATTTCTCGATGACCAAACATGACTGCATAAAGTAATGGTGAACAACCGTCCAAAGTTCGAGCATTAACATCAGCCCCTTTCAGAATCAAAGCTTTGACTATTTCTAGATGACCTTTAATGGCAGCTGGGTGCAATGGTATTGCTCCTTTATCATGTCTGGCATTAACATTTGCTCCTCGATTCAGCAGAACATTGACTACTTCTAAACAACCAACTTCAGCTGCGATATGCAGAGATGTACAGCCACCCGCTGCTTCATTGGCATCAACATTTGCTTCTTTTTCCAATAAGACAAGAGCAACATCAACGTGACATTGTTGTATGGCATAATGCAGTGGTGCATACGATGCAGTAGCTACCATACAATTGGTATTAGCATTATACTTCAATAAAATTTCAACAGTACCTTTATGGCCATTTTCTGCAGCAAACTGTAAAGGTGTTCTGTGATTATTATCGCAGATATCTACGGGAACGTGAGCTTTGGTGATGAGAAATTCAACAATATCGGTCCTGCCATAAGCAGCAGCAGTATGAAGTGGACTGCGACCATTTATATCTTTTACATCAGCGTTACTACCAATGAATTTCACAACTTCTAGACTAGGTCCACAACAGGCGAAATGCAATGCAGACCATGAATTAATACTTCGAGCTTTAATATCTGCTCCTTTAGCGAGACAGATCTTCAATTTTTCAAGATCACCGGCTTCCAATGCGGAGAACATTTCTTGTTGATTAGTAATATTACTCAGACATTGATCATATTTATCCTTCAGCTTAGAAGGATCATCTCTAACCAGTTTACCAACTTTTTTCTTATTTTCGACTACATTTTCAGAAATGAGTTTTTTGGCATTCAAGAAGATAGCTTTAGAAGGATCAGATATCAAAATGTCAAGTAAAGAATTCCCATGAGCTAAATGGTTACGCAGACATTTTCCAGTTAATAAAGGTGTATTGTCATCGAGAAAAAAAAGATTGTTTTCCAGATAGTTGTCGGATAAACCCAAGATAGACATAATGTCCAGAACCAACATCTCCACAGCAGCTTGCAATTTTTTATTTTTCTTGTATGAAGGAAGGTTTTCGGTTGTTTCCTCATCTCCTTGGTCATTGCTCAAGATGGTTTTCAATTCAGATAACTTCAGCACAAGCTGTTTATCACATTCATCATCAGACATAACGTGGGAAGTCTTACTTTGTTTATACACAGGAATAAAAGAGCTTTCATCGCATAATTTTTCTTTCAATTTTTCAATCCATTTGATATCATTATTTTGATATAGGGTAATACATAAAATCGCAGACGCAGATTTATTTAGTAAATCTAGGTTTTCATCTTGTAATCTGGGCATAGCACTGCGATAAATTTTTATACACAAATTGGTAATTTCTTCAAAGCGGTGAGACTTTTCTTCCTTTTGAGGAAACATACTCACCAAAGTGTTATTAGCAGTCAGTCTTATCTGATCAATATCAGTATGATGAAGCGAAAACTCGCTCATAAAGCTACTCAGCATAGAAAATGTCAAAGCATAATCAGTTTTAATATTTTCAGATTCATTTTTAATAGAACTAACCAAGGTTGAAATTTCAACGAGAAGTTTATTTTCATCTTCAGTCTTTTCAATTATAGCATTACTTAAATCCGAAATGAGTTTTTCAAGATGTTCATGTTCCATCACTTTGAAACCATTCGACGTCATTTTATCCAATTCGACATTCTTCAGTACATCAGCAATTCGTTGCATCTCATCTAAATTTTTGCTAGAGATGATATTCATCAGCAACGTTTTGATCATTTTCATTTTGTTGTTGTAAAGAATATTAGTAATCACATTGTCGATTGTTTTGGTATCTTTTTGAACACCAGCAAAAAAGTCCGAGTCCGTATTTGCTTCAATTTCAGTTCTCTTGGAAAGTGAGTTAGCATGTGACAGCGAATTACGTAAATCAATGACGACTTTTCTGGTATTTTGAGGCAGTGACAAAATAAGCAGCTCACTAGTAGCGTTGGAAAGCTTAGGAGATTCCAAAGTGTTCTTCAAATACTCGCCGATAACTTGCAAAGCACGTGTGATGATCAATTGACCTTGCTTTTCTTTAGGATCAGCTGATAGAGCAAGATTCAAATATTCGTTAATTTTCTCCAACGAATGAATATCTCGAATTTGTTGATAATCGTTGTACAGCTGCTCAAATTTAGGAGCATTACGAATGATCTCCTTTACAACTAGATCGCGATTCAATTTCGGAAGATCAGCGAGTCTGTTTACATCTACTCTTTCTACAATATACATTTCGCATTCAAGTTTTTTAGAAAAATCATCCAAATAAGTCAGTATTTTATTTTTATTTAAAACGGTACGATAAAAGAGATTAATATCTTGTTGTATTAAATGAGAAGAAATAAACGAAACTAAACAAAATTCTACCTCTTCCCAAGGCAATCGATCATAAGTGAATCTCAATTGACGCTTCAGCATATGAATATTTTGCGCAATAAATCGAGCTATAAATAAAAATTTCTCATCTATTTTCTCAGTATTCGAATACTCACTCCTGAGAAAGCTAATTTTTTCTACAACCAAGTCCACTCGTTCCTTGATATTAGCAATACGATCTCTAACGCTTACAAAAACCTTTCCAGAACGATTAGAAAAGAAACGAAGATTTAATAATTTCTTTTCGACAAAAATTTCCATACTCTCTGACAACGATACATTTTTCCACTTCAACTCTTCATAAGCTCTCGACAGAACTTCATCCAACTCTTCAGCGCGAGAAGTAAAATAATCCCCCGGCCATTTATCAATTAAAGTTACAAGTAATTCGACATCACTTGAAAGTATAGCATAATAAAATGCATCGTGACATAATTCGTCCTTATTACTAGGAGCTATGGCATTTTTACCGGCATCAATAGATAAGTTTTCCAAAATCTTGATATTATCAAATATGTACTTCAGAATGTTGACTTGGCCATGTTTACAAGCTAATATTACTAAATTGGTTGTTCTGATTGAATTTTGGATGCAATCATAATAAGTCTTCAATGTTTCCAGACTTTCTATACCGTGAATGTAGTCAATCACTTTGGACAAACGTTTAAAATTACCAATATTACCTTCGACTATGGCATTTTCCAATTCTTTCAAAACGAGGAGGTAAAATTCTTTAGATCTTGCTTTTCCGAAGTAGTATTTTTTGTATTCTTTCAGGAACTTGTCTTCTGAGAGGTAAGAATCTGATAAGAATCGCCTGTCTTCATGATAATGACGGGTTTGCTGCTCAGATACAGACATGACTTCAATCTGAAATATTCAAATCGACATCAGAATAGCAATCATAAATCAAAAGTCACAGATAACAAATAAAATTAAGGGACCGAAAATTGTTCAATTTTTTTATCGCATTGGTTTTAGTCCTTTTTAATACTTATTCTATTTTCGATTTCAAGAACTGATACTTTCAAAACTATTTCTTCTGGTATTGGTTTGGAAAAATGGTGGCCTTTAGATTTGATGCTGCGATTAGTGTGATTTCCAAGAATTTCGCGAATTGTATTATTTGTATCTGTTTTCATTCATTGTCCAAATTACAACGCATGGGTTGTAAAAAAACTCAAGTCCAATTACTGGATTCTGATTTTACATTCATTGCGAAAAGAATTGTAAAATTCTCCGAAATAATAAGAATTACGTAGTTAATTTAATTATCGACTATGCTACTATGCAATACAAACAAAATTTACGAAGCAAGCATTTTCTCAATTTCACACAACCTATATTCATTACGTAGCGTTACAAGTTTAGACTTTAGACTTACATCGTTAGAAACGAATTCCTTGTCTAGATACTGGTCACATAAACGACATTCCGTAGGAAAACAACGTTAACGATGTTTCGATTCCAAAATCGTTTCTTCGCTATACTTGAATAGATTCGCAATCGTCCAAAATTTTTCAACGTTTATATATTATGTAGATCCTGACCGACCGGTAACGAAATCTGAAATATTGCAGGGATTTAGATTTACCTTCAATTACAAAAATAAGTAACTAATGTCAAGATGCAATGACACCGGATCTTATTAATTGATATCAATACCTCTCCAAAAAATACGAATCTGATGCTAATGTAAGGAACCGCACGTAATACCTGGAGTTTCTTCGCCAAATTCTAACACGTTCTAAAGAACGCCAAATCAACTAACGATAAAATGATACAGGAGAAAACGCAAATCTGAATCTGATCTTGGTGAACGGTAAATACATCTACCGAATTGGTTCGACGATCTTATCGGCAATAAAACACGATTCACATTCGCGTATGCTCGCTACGCTCATACTAAATTGAACAAATCAATATACTATCGACTGGTCTATTCTACTTGAGATCTGAAATCAAAATAAGGAACGTCACTCGCAAACTGAAAAATTACATCGAAAATCCACAGGTTAGACGAACCACACGTGAGAGAAGATGACAGAATTCTAAAACGAGCAGGAGCAGGAACAACATGAAAAGATAATAGAATTACTTAGGGGATTCAGTAATAGTCAAACCTAAAAAATCCTAGACAGGATCACGGTTTTAAAAAAAAAATGCACAATGCATCCTGTTGCATTTCAGAATGCACTACGACAACGTGCATCATTACAGGGCTCGCTGTAGAGACATAGATGATAGATGTAGCTTTAAATAAAATTAATATTGCATTACTTACGTAATCAATCAAAAAAAGACGTTATGGAATGGATAACAATTCCAGAAACATCAAATCTTCATATCTTCCATAATACTAAGACAATACCACAATATTATATACTTATTCATTCAAACTTTTTAACACAACAACCACAACGATAAGGATATATAGTAGCACATGTTGCCTCCCCGAACGCATAATACACACACACAAACGGTAACCAACTGACGAGTGACAAGCTGAGAGCTGACCACGGACGGCTCCCGACTACTACTATTACATACACACCAAAAAAGAAACATCCAATGAATACGTACTAAACCACTACCACAAGTGCACAACTGCACTATTGACGAAAATACTATTCATTTCAAATTTAAATTCAATTTTTTAATTTTTTTTCAATCATTAAATTTTCTGATAGAAAATTATTATTAATTATTGAAGTTTGTTTAGTTCGTTTCTAACCGCGTCATTTCTCGTAAAACATAATTTTAATTTTAAATTTCGCTACCTATTTATCCATTCCTCGACCTCTTGTTCAATTCGTTGAGAAGAAAAAGAAAAACTGATTGAAATATAGTTTGATCTCAAATTCAATGAAGAATTTCTGCTTAATGAAAAAATAAATGTATTGTATCAATTTCTTTTCTCATTTTACAAAATTTTTAAAAAATCCCACTTTTTTTAAAATGTCACTGTACTGTATGTCGCTGTATGTTTATAATGTAGGTACTTTGACCCTTAAAGGCTCATTTATAATGGCACTGAATTTGTCACTGAAAAAAGTTGAATCTGTGTTTCCTTACGGAATCGTTTATAATAGGCACTGAATGAGTCCCTATCTTTTCAGTGAAAAGTTGAAATATTTCAACTTTTCAGTGAATTATTCTGTGCCATTATAAATAAGCCTTTAATTTTCAATTTTCAAGATAAGTAGGCAACACGTATTCATCAGAAATTAAATTTATGTGGTGCCCTAAATCCACCGGGCGTACACCCAGCTGTTATGGCATCCAAAACTGAAAATTGGCAGACCACTCATCGGATTCACAGCTGAACATAGATTTTTGAACTATTACGTATGTAGTTTGAATTTTGAAATTGTTCTGCTTCAGTTTAGCAAATACAGTACCTAATACAGACACACTTTCAAACCGAGGTTACAACATTGATTTTTGGGTAAATAAATATGCCTGGCCTAACCTATCCATGATATCGTTGCATTTTGCTCGCATAAATAACTAAGTAACTCTCAGACATGTGATATGTCCTTATTTTTCAATATGTATTATGATTTAATTTATTTGTAAAAAAATTGCAGAATCCTCGCTAATTGATCAGCCAATGGCAGATTTCGTGACGTTTCATTTTTGAACCATTTTGTCGATTAGAAACCTGCCATTCAGAAATCTCCGATCTTTAGATACCAATTCCGCAATTCGTAACTATTTTCAGTTTAGAAAAACTAATGAAATTGAAAACAAAGAAGCACGAAAAATTGGAAATGATAATAATGATAATTTCATTTTTAGCCTAATGGAAGAAGAAAAGATATGGCAGAAGTTTTCGGGATTTTGCTATGTCGAGTAATATGTACAGAAAAAAAAAAACTGTAAATTAATTCAATGTATAAATAACTTGAGCCTCTATAGAATTATTTTTATTTTTCATTGATTACGAAATACATAATGCTTATATTACCTACATGGTACATGATTCATGTTCTGACTTCTGACCATGCTAATACCCGCTGATACCCGTTTACATTTGTTCACACTAAGAAATTGATTTTCGAAAACGGTTGATATATTTTATAATTTCTCTTCATTTTTATCTTTATCTATAATTTTATTCAAGTTAGATCTGACGATATTTACAATTCTGTCGCAATCTGGGTGAAGTGGACAAACGATTTTGGCATCGTTTTGTAATGTCTGGGCTGATTCCTGTAGTCTTTCGATTGGTTTGAAAGTGGCATATAAATCCAAATTCAAGCTAGCGACGTTCTCTAAAAATTTAACGATATGTTGATTAAATAGAATCGATTATTTAGCGTAAAATATTGAAATCTGAAAAAACAATCTTACCTCTGACGAGCAATAACCAGTCTAACATTCTTTCCAATCGATTGATAGATAATTCAAAATCTTTAGTAACTGTGGTAAGATGATCATCAGATGATGGTAAATCTTCGATGCTTTCTTGAGCCATGATAACAAATCAGAATTCAATGACAATTAAATCTGATCATAAAATCACGTAATCTATGTGAACATCGTGAACGAGCTCGAATTTTTTTAATGAGGTATTTGATAAAAGTCGGATTTTTTTAAAAAAAGAAAAAACTGTTATCACAAACAAGTAGGTAATACAAAAAAGGTAGGTAAGTACCGATGAAACAGAAAAACTTCTACTTCTGCGTTATTTACGTTTTCTGTGGAATAGTGTAAAAGAGGGGAAGAGAAGGGGATGAAAAATCGCAAAACTGATAAAAAATTTGAGCGAAAATTGAAGAAAATTTTTCATTTTTTGTAATTTTATATATTTTTTCATTACATTTTCTGAAAATTATTAGTTTAAAATGTCGCATTACGATTGCTATCGCGAATTGATCGAAAATTCAAAGCTACCTATCGTTTTTAACAAAATAATTGATTGGGATATTCTTTCGTGGGATCTTGATATGTGGTGTAGTGTTTTCAGAAAACAAGTATTTCCTTTCCGTTCTGGTCGAAGAGTCTGTCAAAAAGTAAGTTTTCAATGAAACTAAGAACATTTTACAAATTTTACACTCTATAATATTTCAGAGTCCATTTTGGGAAAATTTATGTGCCACAGAATACCTCACAATGGGCGAATTTTTAAATTTTTGTTCCGACGAATCAGCTACCGGCGAAAAATTTTTGTATTTCGATTATAAACATATTGCTGAATTTTTCAAGGAAAATATTCACTTATTTCAGGTAAGCGTTAAAAATTGAAGTGTAATGGCTTCAAAAAAATTAATACTCAAGATTCTAATACAGATGAAATCTAGTAGGATATTTCATGGTGTAAATTAGGATACCCCGAACGAAAAGCATGTGATTCTACGATATGGATTGGCAGCCCGGGAGCCCATACACCATGTCATGTTGATTCATATGGTTTTAATATCGTTGCTCAAGTATATGGCAGGTTAGAATTTAATTTTGGATTGCACTGATTTAGTACAGTTGACACTTATACTAATTTGATGTTGAATTTTTTTTGCAGAAAAAGGTGGTTATTATTTCCACCTTGTGAAATGGATAATTTGAAGCCAACTCGTGTACCTTACGAAGAATCTAGCGTGTATAGCAGTATTAATTTTTCGTGTTATAAATATTTAAAAGGTAATTAAGCAATTTCAAATACGAATAATCAATTTCTTTGGAATATTTTCTAAGATATCGTATGTTCCAGATGTAGAAGTAAATAAATGTTACATTGTGGATTTGAATCCAGGAGATGTTTTATTCGTACCTCCCAAATGGTGGCATTACGTTGAAAATTTAACCACAGCAATTAGCATCAATACTTGGATTTGCCATGTAAAGTAAAACTCTTTATGATTTCCTGTTCGATAAAATATTACGATTAATTTTTCTCAATGATTACTAATAGGAAAACGACAACCATTGGAAATTGGAGGAAGCTCTAGTTCGATATTTCGTTTCCAACGTTGTTCAAGATTTACGTTTAGAAGAAAGAAGAATTATACTGAATCCTAACGAAGTACTTATTGTGTTGATTATCGTAGAAAAAAGCTTCACTCGTATTATATTTTCCCCCTCAATTTATTTCAGATGACCATTGAAGATCCAGCTTTGATTTTGGAAATTTTTAAATACTGCAAGAATCAATGCTCAGCTTGTACCAGTGAAAGCTTTCTTCCTTCTATAAAAATAAAGCTATCGTGGCCAAATGCATCTCATAAACACGTGTACAAATTCGTTCCTGGCATATCTTGCAGTGCTATGAAGAAAATCATGAAAAAGATATCGATTTGTGATCAATTAGAAGATAATGAAACGTCGAATATTGTAGAATGTGATATCGCTCATATAAAATCTCTAATTAACGCGTTTTGCCATCCTTCTATAATAACTCAAGTTAAAAACAAGTTGCTTCTCGACGAATGAAATAAAAAATTGAACTACGCTGTTTTTTTTTCCGCGAACCAACTTTATTCAATGAATCAATTTTGCGAAATGCGATGAGTAATTCAAAATCAAAATCTAGAAAAAAAATGAAAAATGAAAAATCACGTGGAAAATTTTTTTTCTAACCCGCCAAGATAAAATTTGAAATCTAACCAATCAAGAGACAGTATTTTGATTACCTACCCAGATTATCAAAATACCTACTCATTCACGTCTGATAAGTGGATGACGTCATTTGAAAATAATTATAATCACGTGACTCGGAATTCTCCACTTACAAGTATCCGTTCTACGTTGTACTATTTGTTCTGATTCTAGCGTAAAGTTTTCAAAATGGTCGCAGTAAATTGAAAGCGTATGTATTATGTGATGTGAGTAAATTTTCTTATTTATCTAGGCGTCTTTTGTATTGTTTTTAAATTGATTAATTTCGGCGCGTATCGTGTTTTGGTGTCTAAAATGATTTCCTTATCGTGAAAGTTCTAATCGTTGTGTATATTTTTCGTATAAATTATCCGTATAGGTAAATAAATATTCGCGAAAAAATGTTTTGTGTTTTGTCAGTTTGAAAATATTAATCATTTCAAATATTGTCGGCGAGTAACTGGAAACGAAGAAACTCAAACAAAATTCATGTCTTTTAAGGAATTAGGTAGGTCATTGCATTGTACGAATGATACATTTTTGGTTTTCCAATTTTAGCGCCTTTCCGTGTAAATACAGTTGTTCAACATTAAATCACATGTTTGGATGTTTGATAATAATCATCTTTTATAGTATTATGTATTCGCTTTGTTTTCATTCATGATTTCGTTCGGTTGTAATTTTTATCGGTTAAAATACATCCTAATCGACGTGTAGAAAGTTTCATTGTGTGTTGAACTGTTGATTAGTCCAAAATTCGTAAACGAGAAAAAAATTCGCACGGATTTTGGTTCCGATATCTCTAAATTAACGTTATCTATCGAATTCGTTTTATGTTATCGTAGGTGTGGATTTTTACCGTTGTTTATTTATATGAATTCGGTGATTAGATCGTAGTATCAACGTGGTCGATGAGCTGCTCAGTTTCACTGATTTGGTCGTTATTGGTTGCAGATGTAAGTGGCCGTAAGTTTTGTTGCATAATCTTAACGCGGTGTGATGACAGATACACGGGATACACGCCGGCGAGTAAAACTCTACGCATTAAATGCAGAGAGACAATGGGATGATAGAGGCACCGGGCACGTATCGTCTACTTACCTTGATCGTCATAAAGGAGTTTCCCTATTAGTCCGCGCCGAAACCGATGGTAATTTTACTTTCTGTTTCAATCTCTACTTTCGTATTTATATTAATTGTTCGTTTCGTTTGTAGGAAATCTTCTATTGGAATCCAAAATTCTACCTGATACGGCGTATCAAAAACAGCAGGTCAGTTTTTGGGAGAGTCTTTGTACGATCTCTAATCTAGGTTATATTAATAACACTTATTCTTCAATTTCAGGACACGTTGATCGTTTGGTCTGAAGGTGATAACTTCGATTTAGCTTTAAGTTTTCAAGAAAAAGCCGGTTGCGATGAAATTTGGGAAAAGATTTGCCAGGTATGTTACATAATCAGTTCCCTTTCGTTCACATCGTAATCGAAACAACAAATCTGTGATTTTATTTCAAAATATTGGCGAATTCGTTCATTTTTGATTTTCGTCTATCACATTACATTTCGAACCGTTCGAGAGTTGTGAAACAAAAACTGTGGGAGTGTTTATGTTAAATTGAGATTATCCTTTGGCGTAGGTTCAAGGAAAAGATCCATCTGTCGAAGTTACACAAGATATCATCGAAGAATCCGAAGATGAACGATTCGATGACATGTCCGATACCACTCCACCTATCGAATTGCCTCCCTGTGAAATTGGCCATCTAGAAGAAATCAAAGAAGTGAGTTTGAAAATGATCGCCACATTCGCACTACGGATCTTTCTAAGACTAATACGTTATCTAAATATTTGCAGCTAACAGTATCGTGTTTGACATCGGCGGTAAGAAAAGAAAAATTAACGGAAGCCATCGAGAACGACAGTTACATTAGAAAATTACTGAATTTATTTCGAATTTGCGAAGATCTCAATAACATTGAAGGGCTGCATTATTTATTTGATATTTTCCGAAACATATTTTTATTGAATAAAAACGCTCTGTACGAAGTATTATTTTCAGGTAATTATCAGTTTTAATATCGCGTGTAAATTAACCAATTTTTTTTTACAGAGGGTGACCTTGAGAGAAAAACAATGTGCTGGAATTAATTATTAAGTTATATTGGGGTTTTTTGATTTTATTCGTATTTTTGATGAAGATGATGCAATGCCTTGATCAAAGTATTAATCGAACTGTCCAGATAAATTTTTACTTTTGTAATGCAAGATGTATGTATTCATCGTTAGATGGCGCCAGGTTATTTATAGGTTTTGCTCTTGATGTCTTGATCTTGTATATGCATCATTTCTAATTTGGGGCTGTGGTGAAAATCAAGATGTTTTTATTACGTAAAGTTTCGTTCATTGAGAATAATTTCCATCAGTTGTGAAAAAGTGATATTTTGATCTTTAATTTTGGGTATTTTTGGTGATAGATAGATAATCTTTTTTTTTCATTTTTGAATTCTCTGATTTATTTATTTATTTATATTAATTTTTTGATGAACAATTCTACTCTGATTAATCCTTGTTCTAATATTGATTTTTTTCTTTCCACAGACGAATTAATATTCGACGTGATTGGGTGTTTAGAATACGATCCATTGTCACCGGAGCCCAAAAGACATAGGCAATATCTTAAAAACGAATCGAAGTAATTTTTAAAATTGATTTATTACATTTACGATGTAAATTTATTTTATTCATAATCGGAAAAATTCGAATTTGGTCCCAATTTCAGGGTTAATTTCCAAAATAATTCATTATTCGGTCATTTCAAATTACCAGTCAGATTGGACGTTGGAAAAATTGAAAAATATCCAAATTTTGGGAATTTCATTGGAAGAACTTGATAAAATCTAATTTCAACCTTTTAAATGCTAGTAATTGACTCCTGAGAACGAAAATAATAACAATCCATTAAACAATCCATCGAATTGCTCCGAAATGACTGAATATTTTATTCGTCTCGGTTTATGAGTTCGATTCGTATCTTGACTTTGTTAACATGTTCTTTATTCCTTCTGGGGGTGCAGGTTTAAAGAAGTGATTTCTATAACGAATCCGGAATTGCTGACAAAGATCCATCAAACTCATCGAGTGCAGTATATCCAAGACGTGGTGTTACCAGCACCTTCGATGTTCGAAGATAACATGTTATCGGCGCTATCTAGTTTTATATTTTTCAACAAAGTGGAAATTGTTACCTTAATTCAAGTATGTTTTAATTTTTCTCTTGTGAAAATCGGATCGTCGATCGAATGATGAAAATTATTTTCTACTTGCAGGAAGATGAAAAATTTTTGCCGGATTTATTGAGCAAATTGACCGACGAAAGTACACCGGATACTAAACGAAGAGATTTGATACTCTTTCTAAAAGAGTACTGTAATTTTTCACAAACGCTACAACCTCAAGGAAAAGAATCCTTCTATAAAGTTCGTATTTCTTCTTTGAAACTTATTCAACTTGTAAACAGCAGTTTTTGTAAATTTACGCGATTTTTAATATTTTTTTTACAGACGTTATCATCGCTGGGCATTCTATCGGCGTTGGAAATAACGCTATCTTGCGACGATCCGCAAACGAAAAACGCTTCGTTGGACGTGCTAACGTACATAACAGAATTTTCTCCGTCCGTTGTTCGGGAGTACACGTTGTCGCAAGTGAACAACACGGACGATCATGATTCTATGCTGATCAACGTCATTATCGAACAATTGATTTGCGACACGGATCCGGAGCTGGCTCGCGCCGTGCAACTGATGGCCAATCTTAGAATATTAATCGATCCGGAAACAATGCTTCATATTATTAATAAAAGCGAAAAAACCGAATTCCTTTCGTACTTTTACAAACATAGTATACAATTGTTAATAGGTGAGTGGCCAGTAAAAGATGAGTTTTTTTTTTGAAAAAATAAGCACATTTGGAATGATCTTTTGTATTTTTTGTTATAGCTCCACTGCTAGCCAACACGTTGTTCGATTTTCCTATACGAGATGATTACCAAACCGTTCAGCTGCTCGCTTTGATATTAGAATTGTTGACTTTTTGCGTCGAACATCATACGTATCAAATTAAAAATATCATCTTGAGTAAAGATTTATTGAGACGTGTGTTGATACTAATGAACTCCAAACATAAGTTCCTAGTTTTATGTAAGTATGGCATTCCTTGAAATATTTTACACTTTGAATCAGTTTTTGTGATATTTTGTTATCGATTTTTTGTAAAATCTTTTGCAGACGCTTTAAGATTCATGAGGAAGATAATCGGATTAAAGGATGAATTCTACTATCGATATATTATCAAAGGAGAGCTATTCAAGCCAGTTATCGACTCCTTTCTGACTAACAACGGGCGTTACAATTTACTAGATTCCGCTATTTTGGAAATGTTCGAATTTATCAAAGTGGTTAGTTGGTCGACCTTTTTCGTCGACTTTTCCATTCCATATTACTCGAAAATTACTTGAGCTTATTTTCTTGTAGGATTTTGTGTCCTTCCCCCTCTCATCGATCTTTTTGTTCTCTTTTCCTGAAATGGTTACGGATTCACGATCATTTTGAGTTGAAAAATAACTCCAGCTAGCATCAGTATTACAAATTGGTTGTTAATTAGCTCAGGGATTAGTAACATTTTTTTCCCCTCCAGGGATGAGCCAAATATTTTAAGAACAAAGAATTTAATATTTCCAATCCCCATGGAATTTTTTCGATTTGAATTTTTTGTGTTCAACTACAAATTCAGATCGAAAAAGTATAATTTCCTCATCTAATGATGTAATATTTGTGATTATATGAGGGAGGGGGGGCTACTACTATCTTCTCCGTTCGATTCAGCTCTGCTTCTCTTTCCTCCCCTTCCTATTATTTTGAAATGAACTTTTTCGTTGAAGGTCAGATTTAAAATCGATTTTAATTCTTTTCAGTTTTTATATTCGCCATTTCGTTTTCATTGAATTTTAAGAATTGATTTCAATCTTCCTCTGGCGTCGATGATAGTTTTGTCATTTTTACGCATTACCCCTTCTAATAATTTCTGCCTTCAAAAATTTTCTTTTCCTCTTTTCAAAAGAATGTGACCTGTGGTACGTAGAAAGTGGCGTGAAAGCAGTAAATTTTGTCCATATTTCATCAAAAAATGAGAAAATTACGAGTTCTTCATCTATTTCTTTTAAAAACGTTATTATCTTTTTCTTTTCATGAATTTTTACGCTCCTAATTCGAGCCCTAATTATTTCAGAAAGAGATCCTTCATTTTTCGGTTTTGGGAGAGTTTATTGGTTTTTTTCGACTAGTTTTTTAATATCAATCTTCAAATTTCGATGAAAGAAATTATTTTGAATAATTATTTAGATCAATAATTCAATATTCAAAAAATTTTGTCCACAAAAATTTCTATAACAATGCTATTTATTTTGTAATTGAAAAATTCTCTTCCTGTCTAAAATTTACTATCCTCCTCTCCCCCCCCTCTCTTCTCCAAAAACAATGTTCAAACTATTTAATTCTTGGTACATACGAATGAAAATTGCAAAAATTTTCCCATTACATGCTCACTCATATTAATTTTTCCCGAATTTTCAACCTTTAAAATTATCAATTAGTACTTTTATACCTGTAAAAAAACACAGTCATTGAGAGAATTGATAAAAAACTGGAGAGTATTCTACAAAAGATCAGAAAAAACAGAAATTTAAATTGATATCCTTCCAATATTCCGGAAAAGGGAACCAAAAGTGATTTGAAATTTTTTGGAAACCACTGATGGAAATTTTGCAAAAAATTCTTAAACTTTATGAAAAACGAAATTGAAGCGTCCGTTTTTATAAACGATCATAGTTCATTTTAAAATTATAGTTTCAGAGAGTTGTTGTAGAACGAAATCTGCAAAAAGGAAAATTATATCGCCGATAATTCATTCTTTGATGTTCGAAGATTTTGTAAACCTGAATACCAATTTTTTTGTGTGAAATTTCTCTCCCAATAACGGTTGAAAATCAAAATTTAAAAATGATCTATGATTGTTTGTTAAACGGACGCTTAAATTGCCTCAACTCGCCCCACTTTCTCCACCTTAAGGAGTGATCATGATAAGTTTTTTTGGTAAATCTTGGCATTGTAATTATTCCAGCAATTTTAGTGTTCTCATGATGCAAGATTTCGATTTTCAATTTTTTTTTATTTCCAATTTGTTCAAATCATCACAAAAATTTTTCTTCAGAAATTTTACCTAAAAAAAGGAAAAATAATGAAAAATTCCCCTCCTTGAAAAATTAATTTTTCCCGTTTCAGGGAAAAAATTGTGGAACTAAAAATTGAGGATTTTCAATTTTAGTTTGAAATTTTTATTCACTTGATGAATTCAGCAATTTTTTTTCTCCCTGTCGTCTTCGAAATGAGTATTGGAGTGGAAATAATCTCGATGGAAAACAGTTTCAAACAAAAGTTGATGTGTATTAAAAATCCATCATTTTTCGTTCCATTACTTTTTCCTTCAGAGCAATGAAAAAAAAAAAGGTCATTCTTCTGGAAAAGGGAAATTAATCTCAATTTCTGTATGGGACATTTTCTTTTCATTTGGCTACAGTCAAATTCAAATTAGAAAATTCAGCTAAAAAGCCTTTCGAGTTCTCTTATCGATTTACTTTTACTATCTACGTTGAATTACTCACCTTGTTTTATTATTTACAGGAGGACATTAAACCATTGTATACGCATATTATCGAAACGTACGGAAAACGGCTAGAAGCGGTCGATTACGTACAGACGTTCAAAATGCTTAAAGTGAAATACAATCAGCACGTGGAAAGGATAAAAGATCGCGAAAAGAACAACACGAGTTTAGATAGGTAAATATACTCACTTCTGGAACTCCCAAAGTCCAGTCCCTTTTGCAAAAAAAAAAAACTTACATATGATTTAATTTCCAGCGTACCCTCGATTATGCGTACAAATCGATACAGACGTGATCAAAGGCAGCTAGACGAAGAAGAAGAAATGTGGTTCAACGAGGATGACGATTTCGACGAAGGCGAAGCAGTCGTACCGGCTACGAATTCTAGTTTAATTAATAAAAAATTGAATAGCGAGTTAGAAGCCATAGGTTGGTCGCGTTCGAGATAATTTTCCTTATATTTTGATCAAATTCTAAGAATTTTCCTTCTCCGCAGGTAAAAGTATCGATAAAAAAGTCGAAGCGAATAACGCAGCCAGAATATTTACAAATAACGCTAAAAACGCTTCGGCCATGAATAACAATTTGGCAGCAACCGGTGCACTGAGCGTTACCCAGGTGGATAACAAATGTTCGGTGAATCTGTTCAAAAAAGTAAGATTTTCATCAATAATTTACCACCGTACGAGATTATCAATCTGTCATATCCTAATCATCTTCGATTTACAGGCACTGGTCGATTACGAAGGCGATTCAGACGACGAGGAAGACGACGATAACGATATGCTAAATACAAAACGAGCACGATTTACTTGAGCGAACTAGTTTTCAATTTTTTTTGCTCTCCTTTGGCCAAATTCGATGGAAATATTCTTCATTTGGGCGCCCGAAAGTTTATTGTGTATTCGTATCGATCAATATTAGCCACGATAAGTAATTCTGTATAGAAAATCGATAACGTTGCAACCGACATCACAATATAGGAAAATGAGTTCGAACGCGCAGTTTTTTACTACAATTTTACGTATTAGGCTACCTAAGCTACGAAACTCGTATCGATCCCGGGCATGGGTAATTTCTTTTTCGCTGGCAGAAGATTTTAACAAATTGACTTCGAAATCGAACGTTTTCATTATTGATAGGTTTTTTTTCGTTTTTTTTTTTAACGACTTAAATTTGGTTATGCTTTTTTTTCCTACCGGATATTATTGTCGAAATACGTTCTCGAAATTGTGTTTCAACAATTCAATTTTTTTATTTGTTGTAAGAAGACGCGAGCGAAATTCCAGGTCAATTTTTTTTCAGGGGTTAAGAAGTGGTATGAAACTGTATGAGGAGTTTTGCTCGCGTCTTAGATTTTTTCTTCGTTTGCGTGCAAATATATTCTTGTTGTATATACTTGTTTTTAAACAACAAATTCAAAACGTTGGTATACGTTGTAATTATTTTTTTCAATTTATATTGTTACGCGGTAGAAGGTGAATTTTTTACGGTCTTCTACGCGTAGAGGTTTTTTTTCTCTGCCTTTGTATATATGTGTATATTTTAATGTATAACTTTGTGTAAATTTAAATAGAGCCGAAAAACATTCAATATTTGTTAATTATTATGTGAAATATAATGTATGTATTAAATTTTCGGTCGTAATATAAATTTTTACGTATTGGTGTTGGTGTTTTGTTGTTTATTTCGATTAATTATACGAGTAAAGAGAAGTTCTATGGTTAAACAATGCTTATGCATTTGGATGGAGACTAAATACTAACTTATTTCCGGCAGATGGATATTGTACGAAAATACGAGATAATTTGTCTCCGCAGTGTCTCTGTGAACTGATTAATTTATTTGTAAGGTGTTGGAATTTGATGAAAACCACTACAGATAATTAAGACGGAGATGACGCCACCTGTAAAAGTGTCATGAGCAGGCAGGTCTCTCGTGGTTAGCACTTGAAGTATCTACTCGAAAGGCTCATTTAGAGGTGAATATTCAGATAATAATTTTACGATCATATTTTTTTCTCGGCTTTTCTGGTACTGAATTTTTAACGACAGAGTTTACACATTATCTACTTCCTATGTACAGAGATTTCATTCATGAGAAAAATAAAACTGCGATATGCCTACAGGTGAAAATATTAGATATATTTTTCATATCGAAAAACACAAGTTGGGTACTGGAAATTAAACAGTAGACTGATTCTCCGGAGATGTGGCCTTTTCACATACCTACCACGTCAAGTATCCTAAAAATAACGTCGTAAAAATGTTTCGTTGTGTAAATACGCGAGGAAATATTCCATTTGATAAAATCAACACGAGACGTTTTAAATGTACCGGTTACGAACGACTGCAGGAAAAACAAAAAGAAAACTGTCTGGTGATGTATTGCATTGCGTTGTATCGACGATATGCCCACGTTTTAATTTGGAAAATATTTGATTTCGAGGAATCTGGATGTACGTGGGTGTTTTTTTTTAATTATTTAAAATTGGAGATGCCTACCATTAGGCTTTTGAGAGAGGGAGGGGGAAATGAAAAAGAATAATTTGAATAAAGGGGCTTCTTGAAACCGATCAAAAAATTTGATGACGAACCAGTTAAATTTTGCATACACTTTTGAAAACACCATTTTGTAGGACAAAATATCTTCTCATCCCCCCCTTCCTTAAATAATACAAAAATTGACAATTGACATTATTTAAGATTTTTTTCAGTTTCTCAATTTTTTGAAATTCAGAATGTCATCAAAATCCTTGAAAATCAACTTAAATTGCTGAAAAATTGGTTTCTGTTTGCTTTCGACCAAAATTCACAAATTCAACAAAATTCAGTAGATAACTTTATTGTAAAATGATTCAAAAATGATTTTTTGCTGTGATTAAAAAAACATGAAATCTGAAAAATCACATTATCTGAACCATATTTATCGTGTGCATAAAAATGCTTTCTGTATCAGATATTGATTCTCCACGCCTCACCCGCCCCAACCATATTATAGATTTTTTGGCATGGTACATATTGGAATTGGGTACCTGGCGAAAAATAAAGTTTTCCAGTTAGCTGCACTTGAGTTTCATCATTTGAAAAAAAATCACTTGCAAGCCTTCTGGAGGAAATTTTCTGGCAAAATTGTAGATTTTTATCTAGATTAAGTTACGAACCCCGAATCGAACTTGGAATACTGAGAGGGACGAGGAAGAAAAATTTGAAATTTCCAGCCAATATGAATTTTTTTCTGTTTTTGTGATGAAAATCAATATTTCTTATTCATTTTGATTAAACACAAAAATGTATTTTCTCAATTAAAAAAATCATTATTCATTCCTCACTTGTAACAAAATTTTCTCTGGTTAAAAAATTTTCCCATTTTTTAATGGAAAGCAGAGGCGTATTAAGAAATTTTGCGCCCTAGGCAAAAGTAAATTTAACGCCCCCCCCCCCAAAAAAAAAAAAGAGAACTGAACTGAGCGTAGCTCAACCACTTCCCTTATAGATTTCAGTCACTAACAAATTTTTTTCATCAATACACTGTCATTACGCAAGAAACACTAATTTGATCATAGGCTCACTCAGAAATTTATTATTAAGAAAGAATCCAAAAAGTTGAGAAAAAAATAGAGAGGAAGAATCAGATTTCAATTCAGTCATTTTTCACTATACTTTCAGTCAAAATCATTGATTTTTTTTGATAAACTGGAAAGTGATTGAGGAATCAGATTGATGAAAAAGCGCTAATTTCAAAAATAGAATAAAATACTGCCCGAGCGAAGCGAGGGCGAATTTTTTTTGAAAAATACCAACCGTTTGAAGAGCTAAAAAATATACTTTTCAGATTTTTGTCATTAAAGAATCTTCTTTTCAAACTTAGAGGGCTTGAACCCTCTGACCCCTCCTCGTACGTGCCTCTTTGCATAATTACATTGCATCAAGGGGCGCGAATCTGTGTTAACAAACTTTTCAATTTGAAATTTATTTATTTATAATGAATTATAAAGAAATACAAATTTTTGAATTTTGCGCTTTCAAAATTTTTGCGCCCCCAAAATCTCTGCGCCCTAGGCATTGCCTACTTTGCCTACTGGTTAATACGCCCCTGATGGAAAGGAGCAGGTAAATTGCTTTCATTGCCTCGAATTCAACTTGGCCCTGCCTGAAATAAAAAATAATTGTCAACCACCTATCAAAATTGTTTTCCACATGTTTTGATAATACATATTTAAATAAGAAAAATTACGAAAAAAAAAACCTTTTTATTAGATGCTCCAAATCATCAAAATTACGTCCAATATGAATTTTAGTTGAATTTTCAAAAATTTCCAAACAGCAGATAAATCAGGTTGAGTCGGTGAAAGTTTGAGGGGGTGGGGGTGAAAAAAGTGATTACATGCTCATTATGAAAATTGAATAATAGTTGAAATGAGAAGCAGAAGGTTAAAGGTGTTCTCTTGTGAAAAGTATTCCTTTCTAAATTATTACTTGATGTTTATACAGATACAGATCAAAATATAATATTTATTTTTTTTTACTGATTTCATTGCTACTATTCTGCTAGTTTTTGAACTTTTTCTGTCCTTCCCCTTTTTACCAACAATCCTAATTATTTATACTTGGTTTGAAAATCCCTCCGTTATTTTTATGAAATGGAAAAACATGAATAAGGTATTTTTTGAAAATTGTTAGAAATCGTAGGTACCTATGCTTTTAATTTTTTTCCCAATAATTGTGGGACGAGCTTTCTTTTTTCGTTATGAAAACTTGTCTTATGCATTTTCAGAAAATTGTTAAAATAGGTATGAATTTTTACCCTTTTTTGCCATTAACCTCTCCCAAAAAAACACTCAACACTTAACCCTTTAGCGCATGAATTTTTTTTCAAATTTTTCGAAAATTTCAAATTTGAAAAAAAATTAAATTTGGTAAATTATAAAAACTAAAATATGAAAATAAATTAATGTTCATAAAACGTTTAAAGTAAAGTTTTGTTGATATTTTAATTTTTTTGAAATTTTAAAAAATTAGGGCATAGCTGTGGTCATATATGACCACCTATGCAGTAAAGGGTTGGAATTTATAATTTTTCAATCCTGCATTTTTATCTTGTTTTCATTCTGTTTTATTCTCTTTTTTTTATTATTTCTCTGACGTTTCAAGAAAAAAATCGTAAATTTATAAAGTACTATCCATACAGTTTTTTTTCCATTTTATTACAACATTACACAAACATTTCAATAAAATCTTTTCTTACCCCAACCTAACCTAACAAATCAATAATTTCGATTTTTGACTATTTGTTGAAATAGTAAAGCCGGAAAAAAGGGACAAAGCAGAAAAATTAATTCAGAAAATTTACGAGTTTTTACGCGAAAAAGTTCGAGTTCATACATTAACTAGTCTACTTGCAATTGGAGAAATCGAAAAAAAAGACAAAGTTACACAAGTTATTTAAAATAATTTCAAACTTAAATAATCAAAGTCTAATTTTTTGGGAAAAATAATCAGAATCCAGTTTTTAAAGTACCTCGATCACACTTCTATTAGGTACCGAACGCCCTCTGCTCAATAATTGAAAAAAAATGAAAAAACGGGAAATTAAAATTATCAATATTGGAAAATTCGATTTAAAAAATTTTACATTGAAAAAATTTTAATTTCGATGCTAGAGAAATCGACAAAATCCAAAGTTCAAAATTACATTAAATTTGGTCTGGAATAATCGAAATCCAATTTTTAGCTAAAATAATTAGAATTAAGTGCTACCTCGGTCAATTCCATCTTCGAACACCCCTGGGGTGGTTCTCTCTCCTCTGAAATATAGTGATTCTAAAATTTTATGCATTCTGCTCCGTTTTTCTTGTGAGATAAAAAAAAAAGGTGGCGAAAAAAAAAATTAAATTTCAATTACTCCTTTAAAATGTGAAAATATGACTTTATTTTGATTTTTATCGATAAACTGAGAACCCCCAGGAATCATAAGTTGAGGCGAGAGAGTCTTAAATACATAGTTATTTTATTTGAGCGATTTTGACCCGATTTTTTGTTTCCAGAGCATGTCCCTTACATTTTCAATAAAAATTAGGCACCTATTTTAATTGATTGCGAAATTTTCTGTTCCTCTCAAGATCATCGGAACATCTCATCTTCATGTATGTGCGTATCGAGTATCGATAGTTCAACTTTTACGAGATCCAGGTAAATTTGTATTTCCTGTCTCATTCTGAATTTCTAGTAAACAAACAACAACCTCATCATTTCTACCAATTTTGCCACAATTCAGCCTTTTTAAATACGCGTAGAATATTTCCAAACGTACCATCATATTCTCAACCCTTTTAAATCCACACGTGGCGCTGCATGGGCAAAACACCTACCAAACTACAATATGGTAACGAACTTACCTATTAAAACGTTCTGACAGGTTATTAAAATTCGATACCGCCAAATAAACCGCCAAACATTCTTTTCATGTATCAAAATCTTCATCTTAAATTTAAAATCCACTCGAACATGGCGATCGCTTGCATTGACTTAATTATTAAAGTTTTAATTGTGAAAAGTTATACCCTGATTGGATAACTTTACTCGAACACAAGGTTTTTTCTACCCTCAATTTTGAGAAGGGGGAGAAAAAAATCACCCTACGTGCGATTGGTACGATATAGGGAGACGAATCGACATAGAAATGGCGATACGCTTTGCATAAACTTACATAAATCCTTTTTGCTAATAACGTTGATCTTATGTGTCGCATCATTAATAACTCTTGGAATCTACAAAGCTGGCAAATGTCTGTTATCGTAGTCTTTGCTCGGTCGCATTAATAATCTCACCGCGAAATAATACTTTAATATTTTCACACGACAAAAGAATCAACCGTCGTCGAAATTCCATCACGTGGAATATCTCGTACTTCGTTATAACGTTGAACCGTAAATGAAAAAAATTCTATTAATGTATCGAAAATTACCGACGAAAAAAACCGTATTTCCCACGGGATTTTTGGTCAAAAATAGAATGTCTCTTTAATTTTGATTTTTTTTTCTGACGAAGTTCACGAGGCGAATTTTCGCCATCTCGAATTCGATTCTCGAATTTTCAAGTGTTTTCGCACGCATTTCCCAAACCCGAACGAATTAAAAGGTCTCGAGTATCCTGAGTAATTACAATACCAATTCATCGACATTTCGACGATTCGTCGAGTGCATTTCAAAGTTTATCTCATCAAAGGCTCGATACGAAAATCAAATCGGTCGAATATTTCGTTTAAAATGGGATATCTGAATCGTGTGGGTAGAAATACCTTAATTCGGCCGCTTCAAAGAGTCCAAAGTACACTCACAATGGAAGATTTACCAACACCCCCCTGCTACGAATTCCTTTTCATTTCGTGTATGCAATTTAATTAACATCTGGAGCCTTAAATGCACTTGGTATGCAATTTTTCCATCATCGACGTTATAAAATTTGCATTACGAACTCGTCAGACGCAAATTCGATGTATTTACGGCGGATCGATTAGGCAACTTATGTAACTTCACGTCAATGCCTCGAAAAGGCGTCGGGGTAGGCAAATATAAATGCATTAATGTTAATGGGGTAGATTATAACGATAAATTATGGGCTATACTCCTATGTATCTTAATTTTTGAACAAGATTTTCGAATAAATTAAAAATCCAAGTGGTATTTCCTTGATCTCGAAATATAATCCGACTTTTAACCGATGGTTTACAAAAAAATACGCAGAAAAACGCAATCTCGAATTAAAGTCGAAATCGATTTTGCTAGTATCACTTAAATCCATTAGTACCCGCTGCGATGGCAATAAGCTTCGAAATCGACCAATAGTTGAGTATTTTTATTTCCTCGCATTAATCGAAAACACACTATTGAGTATGTTTTCGGTAATTTAAACACCTATTTAAATGGCGAAGCCGCGGGTTTTTTATGAATTCGAATAATTAATAAGGGATGTCTTCGGTCAAATGCTCATTAATGATGAAAATGGTTGAATATCTGGGGTATTTTTTAGCTGCGATGAGTTCGTTTGTAATTAAACAAGTTTGTATGAAGAACCGTTGCTCTGATTACGAGAAGAAATTGAAAAAGATTTCTGGAGTGAAAATTTATTTCGAAAGAATAGTTTGGGAGGGTTATTTTTTGGAACGAGTTCGTAACTTTGAAAAAATATATTTTGTGGTGTGAATATAGAAACCACCCTTAGGTGCCCAATTGGTTTTTGAGTCTATTCTGATTTTTGGCTTTTCATAAGGAGTTGAATCAAGGATGAGGATTGAGGAACTTCAAGTTGAAAATTAATTTTTGACACCTACATAAGAGTGGTTTTGTTATTCGGTCTCAAAATATTGTGGAACCTTTGATGGCGAAATTCTCAAACTTTTTATGTGCTTACGACTTTTAGCAGAATTGCACAACTTTTTTAAAATTAGGTACCTATTTTATTTGGGTTTAGACTTAAAGGCTCATATCTTGAGATGAGTTGTATTTGGGGAAAAATTGTTTGCAGGGTCTGAAAGAGAATTGATAGGAGATTCAAAATCGATAATCACATTTTGAAAAGCTCCAAGTTGAACTTTGGTCGTGAGAGTTCAACTTTATGATAAGAACAAAAGATGAAAGCTACCTACCATTTGAAAATCTGAAAAAATTACAGTAAGGGTAAGGGTACCGAATATGGACCGGTTCCGTAATATGGACCGGTGGCTTATCTCGTCCGTTGATGATGCAATTTTTCGGGAAAAAAATGTATCTTGTTCATTTTTCACAGAGAAACACAATGAGACCAAAATCAAAGCCCAAAAGCCAAAATTCGCGGAGTTACAGCCAAAATAAGATTTTGCACTACGAAAAATTTTTTTCAATCATCATTTCGATTGACAATGTGATAAGTTTAAATAACGTAAAGGAATGTGGTTTTAATTTTAATTTATAGTCGAAAGTCGTAAGATTTAAGTGTGCTAATCAGTTTTAGATTATATCCACGGCAAGTTGAGTAATAATTTTTCTAAAAAAAAGTTATGAGGTGTCCTAATATGGACCACCGGCGAATTTGACATTGTTTACATTTGAAAAAATTGAAAAATTTGAAATTAACAGTAAAATGATTCTTTAGAAGCTAGTTCAATCAGAAAATTTGTGATCCCCCCCCCCTTAAAAAATTTAGTGAGCCAGAATAAATTCCTTTTAAAAATTTTCAATCACATTCTCTGTAATCCAGAATAAACACACAGTAAAAAAAAGAGCATTGTGGGAGGATTTCATAAAGTTTTATCGATGTAGGCTTTCCAAGCAATGACTTTTTTTACGATTTTTTACCCATTATTTTCGTTTTTTTCGACCGGTCCATATTAGGAACCCAAAATTTCGATTTCTGTTTTTGACACTTTTTGGGAAACCCTGTTTTTGGTCCACTTAAACTTAACGGTGGGGGGTGAAATTTTGGGGAATTAAACTAGATAGATGTGGCTACATTTTAAGCCATTTACCTCATTCCTACCTCACTCCTAGCGCCGTAGGCACTTCAAAACAAAAATGCGGTCCATATTAGGGACTCTTACCCTTAAGTATCCCTTCTTATCCTCTTTTCAACCAACAAATTTTCAAGATGGGATCTTTGGACCTATGGAAGAGGATGAGGACAGGGGTACAGGGGTCCACAATTTTGACCAAAATTTAAAAAATTTAAAAAGTGAAGCTGCAGATCGATTTCTATTAATTCGAAGGCGCTGATTTCGAATAATGAATTTGGTTTTTTCAACTGACCCCTCTGAACCCCACCCCCTAATAGCCAGTGGCGTCGAAAAAATTATTTTTGAGAGGGGGAAAATGTACAAAGACTCGGAAAAACAGAAGGATTTTCAAGGAGGGGGCAAGAAATATGTATTTTTTCCCTTTTTTTCCTTTTGGATAGTTCATAAATTATGATTTTGTTCGTGCCCGAGCGAAGCTTTGAAAAAATTGGAAATTTAATGCTCAAAAATTTTTTCATTGTTATAATGCTTTGAAAATTCTTCTGTGATATGATTTGAGGGGTATAATTGATAGTTTGACCTCGTTCGATTTTTTTGGGGGGGAGGGGTGTGGGATGCACCATTTGTACCTCATTTCCTGACACCACTGCTATTAGTTGCCTTGAGAGGGTTAAAATTCAAAAAAATGAAAAATAACATGTGACCTGTCGTTTGTCGAGTGTTTAAGGGCACTGAGTTCGAATATTAGCTTATTTTTCGGATTTGACCCTTCAATGCCTCCCCTTAATTTTGGGGGGGAAATACGTTGAAAAATTTAAAATGGCGTGTGACATATCGATTTTTACTAATTTGAGGACGTAGAATTCGAATATCGACTTAATTTATTTTAATTTTACCCCCTTCCTCGTGCTCTAATCGCCTTTCTCTCGAATTAATCGTACATATCTTTCAGAGGGAAAAGAGTAAAATCGAAAAGTAAGTCGATATTCGAATTCTACGCCCACAAATTGATGACAATTGATATGTCACGCGCCATTTTAAATTTTTCAACATATTTTCCTCCAAAATTGAGGGGTTGCTGGAGGGATGCTGAAGGGTCAAATCCGAAAAATAAGCCAATATTCGAACTCAGTGCCCTCAAATACCTAACAAACGATAGGTCACACGTTATTTTTCATAATTTCGAATTTTTTAATTCTCAAAGGGGGTTAATAGGGGAATTCAGAGGGATCGGATGAAAAAACCAAGTACACATTCGAAATCAGCGCCTTCGAATTAGTCGAAATCGATGTGCTACTTCATTTTTATTTTTTTTAAAATTTGGGTCAAAATTGTGGACCCGGTACCCCCAGGGGTCAGGAGATCCCGTCATAAAAATTTGTTGGTTGAATAAAGGGTAAAAAAGGCTACTTATTAGTTGTAATTTTTTCAGATATTTAAATGGTAGTTTTTATCTTTTGTTCTTATCATAAAAGTTGAGCTTTCATCATCAAAGTTCAACTTTGAGCTTTTCAAAATGTGATTATCGGTTTTGAATCTCCTATCAATTCTCTTTCAGACTCTGCAAAAAAATTTCCCATCAAGTAGAACCTATCTCGAGATATGGGCCTTTAAATTTGGGCAATTTTGCTAAAAATCGTAATGGCATAAAATTTTGAGGCCCATCCCGTCTCCTTGAGGGTTAGAAAAAAAAATCGTGGTTTTGCGAATAGACCACCAAGGGGAAGTAAAAAAAAAATTGGAACGAAATAAGAAGACTCGACTTCATTTTTGGAAAAAAATTTGGATGGATGGAAGTAAAACCATTTTGTACCCATTTTCACTGCCTTTTAATCGTATTCTACCTTTATTCGAAAAATGTTGAAAAAAATAATAAGTGAAGAAAATTCACGAATCTATAACAATTCGTAAAATGGAACCTACGAGTTTTCTTTGTTCTAAAATTCAAATTTCCAATTTTTGGCGGGTATCTAATTTTTGTTACATTGGTTTGAAAAATTTAAAAGAGTTTCATTGAAATTGATTCTCAATTTATTTTTTTTAATTTTGCATAATGTAGGCCTCTGAAAATGATCAGTTGATCACACTTGTATGTAGGTACCAATCTAGAAATAAAATGAATTTCTTATAAGTATGCAATATTTTGAGGGGTAAAACGTCTAAATTTGAAGCAATCTCCCAAAATACAATCATAATTTCAAGCTAAATTTTGAAAAAATCCGCAGCTATTCCAATTCTATTCAATTTCACATCCATAACTCGTAACGTTCTAACAAACGAATTTTCCGAACGTCTTACCCGTATCTATTTAAAAATCACTCCATTCGGCTACATACTTACCCACTAGGCGACATTATAATTGGCACAGATGAAGGAAATTTTACCATTCATTCGTTCTATATTGGTTTAAACGTGCACACTCGACATCTAATGAGAGTTTAGCGTTCGCTGCTACCTAAATGTTTATTGTTAACGTAAAGCTTATTTTACCAGGCTTATTACCAATATACCTACGTCAGCTGAGAGAAATTTTCTTTTATCATAACTCGCCTACGATATATCGCCAAATAGCGTCAATCGCACCGGAAAATATTCCTACAGAATCGGTATTCGTATTCGCAGGTGATTTATTTATCACTTTTTCCCCGCGACATGAACGTACAAATATTTGCGTAAATTTTTTATTAGCAGCGTTGATTTAATTTACGACGACAAATAATCGAAACTGCGGCGCGAAAAAGAAATTCAATTTGAATATGAGATTCGGGCCGCGACACGAGTACGTATGGGAAATCTGCTGCATGCATCAATTATCTATCGCTACAAAACTGTATTAAAAATATTTTACAGCCGTTTTCTAATTTACATGTACCTCGTTACATAGATTTTTTTAAAAACCTCTTCGAGAGTAAAATTATATTCAAGTGAGATAAGTTTTTATGGCGGTGAAAATGTAGATTTATAGATAGGTGATGGATATTAAGTGGAAAGAAAAAAATACAATTTCGTTCGATTTTTTGAATTTTTGGGCGAGGAAATTCATCGCAGCAATCCAAAGTATACAAATGCATCAAGGACTGTCAAATTTTCAAATTAAAAGATATCTATGATTTTTAGTATAAAATTGAAAAGACTACAGGACACTGGTAAAACAGGTGGGGAATGGAGGAACTCAAGCTGCCCCCCCCCCATGTTGAACTAGCTAGTGATGGAAAACTGAAATGATATTACATATGTAGTTCCAGTTCCAGTTCTCAAAATTTTTTAGTTTCAGTTTTGAATTCCAGTTTCAGTTCCAAATACCAGTTCCATTTTTTTTTTTATTTTAGGGGACAAAAATCCAAAATTTTTTGCAAAAATTAAACTGGTGTTTTTCCTTTTCTTTTCAAAGTAAGTAAGTACGGGCTTTTCCTTTTTCTATTAAGCTCAATACAAAAGATTTCTGGGAAAACGCTGTAAAGTATATTTTTTTTAGAAATTTTATGACTCCTGACTTCCTGAGTCCTGAATTTTTCAAAAAAAATTAGGATGTTTTTAATTGGTTGAAATTTTAAAATTGACAACACAATTTTTCTTCTTTCACTTTTCTAGGTACCTAAATTTTCAAGGTTTTTTTGAGTTGCTTTTGTTTTTTAGTAAAAAATTTTTAATTGAATAGGTATTATACTTTAGTAAATTTCAACACCTAAATTCTATACTTCCTCACGTCAAATTTTCTAAATTTTGAATTTTTATTGTTCATTACTCCATTTGAAAATTTGTAAACAAAACCCTGAATTTTTCGAAAAACCATTGGTGTGTAATGTAAGGGAAGAACGAAGAGAATATGATTTTAATTGAGTGAAATTAAAAAGAAAAGGAAGAAAAATTGAAATTTTCAAAAAAATACTGGAATTGGTATAAAAATGAAATTATTTTAGTTCCAGTTCCAGTTTTCAGTTTCCAGTTCTATCATTTCAGTTCCAATTCCAGTTCAAGTTTTTCAGTTTTAGTTCCAGTTTTTTTTTTTTTTTTTAGTTTCCAGTTCTAGTTTCGATTGCAATTCTCCTTCACTGGAATTAGCCCCCTCCCCCCTCTAAATTATGCTTCATTCAAAAAATTTCGTAAATACCTACGTCATTTTAAAGGGATAAACTATCAATACCTACCTATGTGACAAATTTTTGTTTTTATTTTTAAGCAACTAAAATGGTCTTTTAATAACGAAAATAATTAGGTGCCTATAAACAGTTTTTTTTTGTGAAAATTTTCCAAATAATCAGAAAATTGAATTGCAAACTGACATGAAAAAATAACATTTGCATTTTTTCTCAAAAACGCGAAAAAAAACACATTTTGAATAAATTCGAAAAAGACTTAAAAGTTTTAAGTACCCCAAAATAATAGAATTTTTCTCATTTAAAAAACCATTAAAAATAGAATCATTTTCTTTTTGATAATTTGAAATTTTATTTTTCAAATCTTCAAATAAAGTATTATATTGTGTAAAATAAGAAATGAGGGTTGAAGATTTCACCTCCTTTTCAAGTACAAAGTATCTATTTAGAAAATTAAAAATTTCATTTTCTGGATTTTTTTTTCAAAAATTTACGCCATCGCTTCGCTCGGGCTTTATTAATTTACAGAACTCTCCTCCTTTCTCATTCAGATAGGTAATTGAATATTTTGAAGCGAGAAAAGAATTTGAAAATTTTTCAAGTATTCGAAAGGAGAGGTGTTCATCAAGGAATAGTTTTATATTTTTTATGAACGAAGTTTAATAGGAAAATCTCTTCTTTTTTAATAATCTTGCAGTCGGCAATTTTCATTTTCATGCCTATGCCTCCAGATTTTTGCCCAAATTTTGTCTCTAAAAACGAATTCAGCAAAAATAAGGTAATGGTATTTTTGTTGGGGGAAGGGGGAGGGAGAGGAGTGGTCGAAAATAAACGTTTTTGTTTTGTGTTTCATTCCTATTTAACCGGGGTTCAAGCCCCCCCCCAAAGTTAGGTATGTTCCATCCCCGCCAATGCAATGATAATGATTTTAACTTATAACAAGTCTAATCACTGTAATCGCCGATTACACCAGAAAAAATCACCAAAAAAATTTTCCAGCATCATTTTTTAGTGTACCTATATAATTTAAAAAAGTTGATAAATCTGTTCAGAAAATCAAAAATATCAAAAAATACCATTCTTGTAATCGAGTTTTGATGTTCGTGCATTTTCGTTCGATGTTTGGATATCTGAAACTTTCTCATTATTTCATCTAATTTGGATTTTTTTTTTACAGAATTTGATCCAATTTAAAAATGTTTATTCTGAAATCTTTCCAATTTCATAAAATTATTTTTCTACTATGATAATCAAATCGTTTTCTTCATTTCCTTCATCTCTATAAATTTATCCATTAAATTAAAAAAAAAAATCAACTTATTTTTTTAGAAAAATTTTTAATCTCGACTCAAACTTGAAAAATGATTGTAGAATTTGAAGCAATTATTGAAAATCTGTATTTATGATACGATTAAAATAAGCAGGGGTTGCAGAAACAAATGACTTGAAATTTTTTTTGATTTTTTTTGGCCTGGTCAACAATAAAAAGCAATTACCACTTGAAAAAATTACTCACCGCCACTGAACAATTGAACATGTCACAATCGATGTTTCGCTCATTTACTTATATAAAGACATATCTAGTGTCAAAAAACACTCGAACAAAATTACACCTATCGATGATTTATGATGCCAACCTCGGGAAGTACTTCGGTATTGAAAATCATCCGCAGACGTATACGATATTTTCAATCGAAACACCAGTAGGTAGTCATTTTTTAAACGAACGTTTAAAACTTTCCAAAAAATCATAAATTTTTTCTTCCCACTGAATAAACCCAGGCACCTGAAAGTAAAACACTCGAGTTGTTTTTTCATCATTTTTTTCTCCCATTTACGTGGCATGAATATGGAATTATAGATGTAGGTATGAGAAACTCCATTCCTATTCCTAATGTTCGCAAAGCTCTTAGGATTAAGAAATGCGGAGACGTATTTGCCATGATACGTACGAATTGCGTTGGTGGGCCAAACATGTTTTTAATTTTAAATTTAGAGATGCATGGTCCACGGTCGCAGCGATGTACTTACATTAGGTGAAGGCAGGCGTCGATGAAAAATATCGGCATTTAATTAAGCTCCGAAATAGCCACGGTATTATGTGCGTGAATCGGTTCATTAGTCTAAATTATAAACTATGTGATTATTGGCTATTGATATTTTTCATCCTAATTGATACTGATTTTCACTTTTAATTCGCTATCGGGTCTAGTTCATTTGTCCACATGTTAACAATGTCATCGCGACGTTCTTTAATTACGCGGGTATCGAGCCGAATTTTCATTTACGTTTCGACGATTTACGCGTATGGAAAAAATATTCGCGGATGTTTATTATAGAGGTGCGGATTTGGTCGACGGACGAGTAAAATTAAATGATTTTATGCGAGGTTCGAATGTTTTATTTTGAAATGTACCAGTTCGAATTGAAAATATATCCCAAATGGTTTTAAAATTTTGGTCCAAAAAATATTGGTATTCAAATTGAATTAGAAAAAAACTTCATTTTCGAAATGAATATCAACTTTTAGAGAAACTCTTTAAAAAATGGATCTCTTGCAAAACATCATTCAAATTTCAGGCTTCAATTGCTCAAAATTTTCCTCATTTCTAACACTAAAAATCACATTTTTTCAAATTTTGTCACTGGAAATCCATTTGGAAAATGGGGTGTGACACGATTTTCCAATCAATCTTTTTAGATTTTCCACGAAGATATCTTTCACCTCCTGAATCGGTTGGAAGCGGTTTCAAGAAGTTTCGAAGCCTCCAAAAATGTTTAGGATTTTTTAATATTGAAGAAAAGCTCATAAAAACTAGCTATGGATCGACAACAGCAGAATTTTTCAAAATTCAAAATTTGTGACTTCAAGTTCAAACTTCAAATTCATATTTTTTGGCAGAAAAATTTAAACTTTTTGATCGAATTTTCATAAATATTTTGCAGGATGATGAGGTAATTTTAAAATTTCAAAAACTCGTCAAAATTCGAGAAATGAACTTCATCACCTAAAATTTTTGATATAAGGCTCTTTTATGATTCACTTTCGATTTATTTTTGAGTATGTTTAAAATTTTACCTTGAGTTGGAAAAAGAACTCTAAAATGAAAATTTATGACTGAAAAAATGTAAAATTTCGAAGTTTGAGATTTCTGAAAATGTATTATTGGTAAGATTACTCGAAAAGCTGAAAATGAAAAAATTCACAAACCAGCAAGTTCAATTTTATGCAAAAATTAAAAATGACTCAAAGAAGAAAAATTTTGAGCTGAGACAAAAATATTTCAAAGTGCATCATTCAAAATGTCAGATGCTCAAGTTCATTTTTCAAACAGGTGTTAGCGAATTTTTGAAAATATAAAAATCACTAATAACCCTGTTAAATATGAAAATTTGATTTCATCAATTAAAAAAAAACTGAAATTTTTTATGTCCTAGTTTGTTCTCCGAAATCAATTTAAAAGTGTTTTCCGAATGTTTCGAAGTCTTCAAAGAAATTTGAAATTTTTCGTTATTGAAAAATAAAACCATTTTTAGCAGACGACAGAAATTGAAAGACACGCCTAGAGGCCTCAAAACATCTGGGAACCATTTCGAAGCAATTCGAGAATTCGACAATCGATTGTCTACCAACTTTTTTTCGCCTGAAAAATTTAGATTTGACCGGGTGGTTACGAACTAAAGAAAATTGTGTGGACCATCTTTATAAGCCTTTTTTGTAAGCTGGAAAATTCTGAAATTTTCTGGAGGTTCCGAAATGTCTCGAAAGTATTTTGAATAATTTTAAAATATCGAAACTATACAATCTGAATTCATAGGCGCACCCTAGGGAAGGGGGGGGGCTCAAGGGACTCGAGCCCTCCCTCAAAAAAAATTTTTTTTTGCAAAAATATTTAAAAAGTTCATTTTTTGCCTTTCAAAACAGTATTTTTTTTAAATTTTCGCCCTCGGTTCGCTCAGACAATATTTTGATCATTTTATTTTAAATTTTAATAATTTTTGATTAATTTTCCTCAATAAATTTCCAATTTGTCTGAAAAAATTGATGATTTTTGACTGAAAGATCAGTGAAAATTGATTAATTTGAAATTTGACCCCCACCCCTTAAATATGTTTCTCAAATTCTCAGCCCCTCCCTTAATTAATTCCTGGGTGCGCCTATGACTGAACTTCAATTTATCCGACGATTAGACCAAATTTTCATATTTTGCAGAACCATAGGGTAATTTTGAAGATTAAAAAATTCGCAAAAATTTAAGAAATGAATTTTGGTGCCTGATTGTAATTTTTTATGAGATTCTTTTATCATAATTATACTTTTGCTATTTTAATTTCGGTTGAAAATCTTTTTTATCTATCTTGGAAGTAAAGATAACAACTCGAAACACTAGGATAGAATCATCATAAATCGACACTGATTGAAAAATTAACTTTTTTTCAATAATACTTGTACTGATTGAAATTGAAATTTTACCAAAACATTCTGAAAAGTGATCCATTTTAGAAATTTATAAGCCATATTTAAAATTATTAATTTTTTTTAAATAATACAATTCGCTTTCAAAATTTTGTCCAGTAAAAAAAAATCTCAGCCTAAAAACATAAGAATTGTTGTAATCTTGTTACGATTTTTCAATCTTGAACTTTCTTCTTTCCAACTTCTATCTAATTTGAAATTTTCCATTTAAAAAGAAAAGCAAATGGCGTCTGATATTCAGAAAACTGTTTTGCTTTTACATGCCCTTGAATTTTTTTCTAAATTCAATTTTTCTCTCTCGTAATTTCCTTGCCTATGACGCTCGATTCAAACTTGGAAGCGCCCACTTTGAAGAGAAGAAATGGTCAAACAAAATAACCAGCGTTAAATTTTTGTTTCGAAGGTCGAATTAGTATTTCGATTACATTTTTCAGCGATCATGTTACTCCGAATTCATTTTTAATTGATTTTTTTTATATTTTGAGCATTTTATACTTACTTACTTTGTAAAAAAATAATATTCCAATTGAATTATCAAAAGCCACCTCCTCTTTCGCTGATATTTTGTGAAAAAAATTCAAGTAAAAAAAGTCATTTTTGAAAATTTAAATAATCTCGAAAAAACACTTCATCGGCATATTGGGTATTTTAATCTGCTGAACACGAATCCAGCATTAATTTTCTCATGTGGCCATTTTTTTTTGTCCAAAGAGCTAAAAATTTTAAAAATCTCAAGCCCAAGCACACCCATAAATTATTAATCAAAGGAGGGACCAAGACTTTCGAAAATGGGTGCAAAATGATTATCTCTACTTTCATTTTTTAATAATTCAAATATTAATTTTTTTTATTTCATCTGAATACCTATTTCTGAGATATCTACGAATTAAAATTTTGAATTTCCTCACCCTTTTTTATCTTTCTGGAATTCTAACCCCTATCAAATAAACAAAGCATCTCCAATTAAAAAAAAAAATATTTTTTGCAGATTGCACAATATTACCAAATCATTCCACATTCAGCATCTCCAATCCAAAACCATCCAATCAGTTGCAATTCACCCTTTAGGTACCTTACGACCGTCCAAATGCTCATTGAGAGACCCCCAATTTGAAAATCCACCTATTACCTAAGATTAATGTACAATAGATTGCATAATCGATACACCCAACAGCCTTAATGTATCTAATTACTTTAAAATCAATTCATTACAATTCGAATTAGAGAACACGGAACAAAACAGTGATTTTTTTATTCAAATATTTACCGACGAATACCTTTTCACTTCAACTGTAGCTCGTTAAAAACGCATCAAAATTCCGTACCAATTGTACGGAGGAGTAATTTTTCATCAGCAGATGTAAAACAATACAACCATGTCTCCGAATTAAAATACATAAAAACTTTTTCCGCACGAATCCTCCTACGTGATGGGGTACGAAGGGTCTAGTATTCGTAGCCGTTTTAACAAAAATGGAAAAAAATCCCCTAACAAATTCGTCCTTTATTCGATGATCGGTTAAATGAGAAAAACTCACCTTTAACTAAGTATATAATTTTATGAATTTACATCAATCAGCTACGTAGGTTAGGTACACGTAATAAATATTAATTCGTTGGTGAATCGTAATAACTGTCAACTTTTTTATACGTGGAAGACTAAATTTGAACTCAGCTTCGTAAAACTCGTTATTGTTTAATGAATAATAGGTTGGTATTTTTTCATATTATGTATTCGAACCAGCATCAGCAACATTGTCTGGCGGACTCAAAACGTAAACAAACCAGAACTAATTCATACTAATTCGGATCAAAAATGAAGTCAGGTCTTCAGATTTTGCTCAATTTTTTGTTCACGAGTTCCCCTTGATGATATTTTCATAAATCCATCCATGATCATTTCACTTCTTACCTTCGAAGGGGATGGAAGGAGGAGAAGAGTTTCTAATGAACTTGAGATTTTTTTTCTACCAAAGTACCCAATTTTGAAGACTTCAATAAATCTTCAAAATGAGATTTCCAAACTCTTGAGACATACCGGGATCTACATACAATTTTGACAAAATTCAAAAAAAATTGAAAAAGTGATGTAAGGTATCGATTTCTACTGATTCGATGGCGCTGGATTCGAATACGTAATCAATTTTTTCGTCTGACCCCTCCGACCCCTCCGACCACTCTTAGCCCCCTTGTCAAGGTGAAAATTTTTTTAAAAAAAGGAAAAATAACGTTTGACCAATCCTTTGTTAGGTATATAAATTTGAAAATTTTCTCATTTTTTAGGTATGACCCTTCAGTGCCCCTTTAGCCTCCCAATTTTGGGGGAAAACTCATGAAGAATTAATCAAAATGGCGAGTGGCATACCTATCGATTGTCACTTATTTGAGGGCGTAAAATTCGAATATCGGTTTACTTTTTGTATTGACCACCTCCACCATACTCCAACCAATTCTCCACCCCAAAACCGTATTTTTCACTCGGTTAGAGCACAAAGGGGGAAGGGGGGTCGAATCAAAAAGTAAGTCGAAGTTCGAATTTTACACTCTCAAATAATTGAGAATCGATATGCCACTCGCTATTTTAAATTTTCAACATAGTTTTCCCCAAAATTGAGGTCTAGGGGAGCACTGAAGGGTCAAATCCAAAAAATAAGCAAATATTCGTACTCCGCACCCTTAAATATCTAACAAACGACAGGTCACATGTTATTTTTCATTTTCTAAAATTTTGGCCCCATCGAAGGGCTAATAGGGGGTTCAGAGGGGGTCCAATGAAAAAACTGAGTACAAATTAGAACCCAGCACCTTCGAATCAGTAGAAATGGATACCTCACATCACTTTTTCCATTTTTTTGAATTTTGATCAAAATTGTGAACCCCTGATACCCCTCAAGGAAGTTGAGATTCCACCTTAGAAAATTTTTTGGTTGAAAAAAGAATGAAAAGAGCTACCTGCTGTAATTTTTTCATATTTCTAAATGGTATTTTTCATACTTTGTATTTATCATGAAAGTTGAGCTTTCATCACCAAAGTTCAACTTGAAGCTTTCACCTACTTTTCGTTTTTAAATTTCCTATAAATTTTCATTTGAATCCTACAAACAGTTGTCTTCCCAGTACAACCTATCTTAAAGTGTGAGTCTCCAAGGTTGGGTAGTTTGGCAAAAAATCTCAAATAGGTACATTGTATCCCCCCCGGTCCTTTTGAGGATTAGAATGGAAATGATCGAGAATTTATGAATAGGCCATCAAGGAGAACTATTGAAAAAAAATTGAGCAAATTCGAAAGTCCTCGACTCCATTTTTGACCTGAATTAGTATTATGGAATAGCCAACCATGCTAAATTTTGAACTGAAAAGTTATCTTAGCTGAAGTCGAAATCTGTTTTCCACTCTGGTGGAAAGTTTGCCATACGAGATCTCCCTAGAGTAAATGGAAATTAAAAAACATGTTTTAAAAGTCACTTGTTCAAATATTAATTAATTTCCAAAGCGAGAAAGGTGCAAAAGAAGCATAGGTAAGTTATTCGTAAAGAAAACATACATATTCGATGAGAACTTAGTCAAGAGTTGCAAAGAAGTAATTTTATCGTAGAAGAAATTAAACTGAATAATATTTGATTTTAATTACGTGACTGAGCATTTAAAGAAAGAAAATTCGACGAGGAAGCTCTCACATTATGATTTCAGCATTGACATAACCTGAGAATCATTCGAATTGAACTTTCAAATTTTGTTGTTTTTTTTTTCAAAAGAATTTTACCAAGTGGCTCGCTATTCTACAGCCTACTTCTTTTTTAGTTCCATTGAAATTTATTTTCAACAATAAAAATTCCCAAATTGATCGGTATACTCGGGTCATTGACCTGAGCCTAGCTTTCTCAAAAAATAAATATTCAACGATCATCTCAACTTGAGGATTTTTCCTACCACATTACTTAATAAAAGCGTCATGAAAGTTGGAACTAAGCCTAGGCATGTAACGAATTAATTTTTACATCCTTGCTTAACACGCATAAAGGGATGGTTCCTGGCCACCGACGAGAGGAGGGTTCGGATACAAAGCAACAGCGCGCTCATCTTATCGCTATATAAATACAATGACTAACCCTGACTCGAGCTTTCAATTTGATGACTGTAGTGGCATGTTGATATCGTTATTGTATTTTTCTTTTTAGATTTATGATTTTTTATTAAATTTTGTACCCGACGCACAATTCCAATACAAGTGCGAAGTTGAAGTAAGTGATTTTAATATTTTGAGATTTTTTTCGAATTAAATTACGAAGTAGAAATTGGTTAAATGGATCAGATGAGAGTTTTATCGTTATTTTTTTTTAGTGTTTCGTAAAATTTATTTTTTCTTGTAATTTTTTACGTCGTAATTTTTTTTTGATAATATAAATAGAAATTAATAGGGGTTTGTTTTAATCCCTAGCTTTAGTAAGTAGCCTTTGACTGTGGTATTTATCAAGTTTTGGGATTATTGAAGTATTAAGATTCGAGAGAAGAACTGAATTTCCTTTAATACCCGATTTCTCCTTTTTGATCATTTTTGAAGTTGAATGAACTAATTCGACGATTTATTTTCTTATCAGATTCTAAAATATGAGATTAAATTAAAAAATTATTTCGAAGATTTTTTTTGAAAAAATTTAATCATTTCCCTTAAAAAAAAAAAATCAATTTTTACCCAAATACTGGTAACACCCTCATACAGAAAAAATCTGCGAGTCGATATAAACATCTCGTATCGCCAAATGAGTCTCTCGAGCCCATAAAATAAATTACCCATACAAAATACCAACCGCAACCGTTTCAAAAGTTTGAAAAGAGCTTGATATTAAAATATCCTTAAATAGAGTTCGCTAGATAACTTGACGTGGGATCTTTTGAAAAATATTTAAAATAACTTCACGCAAGAATAGTCACACTTGTTTTGATTTTAGAAAATTTTCAGCTTTTAACTTCTTTCGAAAGTTTTTTCCCACTTCGATACTTTAACCATTTTAAGGGTAAAATATTCGCAATCTATTTAGAATTTCCTCGATGCCGAATTTTTTTATGCATTTCGTCAAAAGCACCCATTCTATGGAAATAATTGGTTAAGTATATTAAATCGTAAAAAAATCCGATTAACGGGTTGAAGTACCTAACGCAATAGAACAAACATTCGACGAGATTTTGCCTACAGTTGGTTATTTCCACTCATCAAGACGAATTCGATTTACATAATTTCAGCGCCATCTCAGATGAGATAATTTTAAACGATTCTTTTTTAATTTATTCGTTTATTCGTGAAATTGATACCCATTCAGGTGTAAATTTTAACCTACCTACGTAGGAAAAGTAAACCAAGTACGAAAACATACCTGAAAAAAAAGTTTCAACAGCCTCTACCAAATTCATTAAGAAAATTTTACGCCTATAGACGATTTTTCTGGTGGAAATGAAAATTTGACGGTACAACTCTACAAAGCGAGTAGACCTCAAACACGACAAAGAACGTAAAAACTTTGCGAATCTTTGTGATAATCTTAAAGAGAAGTAAATGAAGCAGGTGTTGCGTTGTTGAAAGCTTCAAAATGAAAAAATAAACAGGAAATGTTGTCAGTTGTTTAATAAATGCGAAAATTCAGAGTGTTAATGAGGTGAATGCTTGGTTGAGGGGTGTTTTAATTTGTACGAGTGTGAGGGATATGGGAATAAATATGGAGATAATATTACGAATGTATTCGTTGACATTGGTACTTTTTTATGGATTTTATTTCAATTAATTTTTCTTGAGAAGTTTTTTAAATGGGAGATTTGATATTTTTTATGGTTGATGCAATACATTATCTATGCAGATTATTTCTATTTTCAAAGTCATTAAAAAATATTAATTGATATTTTTTCGTCATTTTCAATAAATGTGCAAAAATTTTGGACAAGAATAAAGAATGAAAATGTAAAAAGTACCTATAAAAAAATGTAATTTAAGATATGTATGTACTTTCACCATAGATAGTTGAGTAGGTACCTACCAATTTGTTTTTTCTAGAATTTGCTTAAAAAATCAGTCTCAGATTTGATTTTCATTCAAATTTCACGAAGAGAGCTTCCTAAAATGTAAAACATTTTTTTTTTTTTAGAAAAATTGACTTCCCCCAACCCTTTCAAAAATTATGGTCATTTTTATTGTAGGTATCATTTTTACAATGAATTTTCAACTTTTGTACAGAGGAAGAAAATTTTCCATTATTTTGGGCGAAAAATGATTGGTGCATTGCAAGATAAATTATTTCTCTTTTTTTTTCAATTTTGGAATTTTGATCCACTCTTTTAAATTTTTTTGAGCTTTTTGAAGTTTTCAAGTGTAAAAAACATCATTAAAAGCAAAAATTCTCGAATTTTTATGCACTTGGAATTTTTTAATATTTTAGTTTTGATCATTTTCTTGAATCAACGGTTGAAATTTTCGAAAAACGGTACCTTATTATTTACAGAAACTACATTATTTCAGTACGTAAATATTAGATTTAAGTTTTCCAATTTTGCAAATTTTTTGACAGATGATATAATTTTAAATCGAAATTCATTTAAAAAATTTTTAACTTCCCTTTCCCTCCGCGATGTCTGCGAACTGAGATAGGAAGTTCAATGTAGGTAGAGCAATTTTGGATTTAAAAAAAGAAGAGTTCGTGTTAAAATTTCCCAACAAACCTTTGTTTTCGAATGTTCCAACATTAGAGATCCAATTTGAAATGCTGAATTTCAATGGTATCTGTGGTTTTTCGATTGAGGGTTATTTCATTTCCTCCAACCTCTTTTTTTTTTTTTTTTTGAAAACTCAAAGGTCAAGTTTTTTCTTGGAATGATGAAAAATTTTTTTGGGGCTTTTAAAGCAACATAATTGCTAAAAAATGGTATAAAGGGGTAATCTGACCCACTGAACACAAATTCGATGCAAATTTTCCCTTTAATCATAATTCTTTTCTTAAAATTTTATTTTTGTTCAGTGATTAGATATCGTTATCTGAGATTTTCATCAAACTTTTAAAACCATGATTTTCAAGGGAAGAAATACCATAAGTAACTGTATTCAGCAGATCAGAACACCTCTTTACACTCCATTGAAGCGATCATTTTGCCATGAATCTAAAAATTAATTTTTTTTACTCGAGAAAAAATAACGATTTTTTGACTCTACAGCAAAATAAATTGAGAAGATTAAAATACTTCTATAATCAAAAAAACCAAACATCCCAAAATATGCATCTAAAAATTTTTTGTAATTGATTAAACGATTTTTAAAAAAATACCCAACTATACAATCGAATAATGAAGAATAAAATTTGAAAAGTCAAAAGTATCATTTTATTTAAAAATCGAATCACATGAGATAAAAGTTGTAAATGTTGCCAAAAAAATCAAAAAATTAAAAATTGGTTAAATAGGCTCAAAAAATTTCAAATTCTGTGAATTATACCCCAAAAATGTCTAAAATATTCTTTCACTAATGTTAAAAAATCAAATGTGAAAATATACACCAACGAATTGAGCTTACTTTGCTGGTAATTTCATTCAAAAATTCCTAAGCATAGAAAAAGCTAAATTCAATAAAATTGGGATTTCTTTCTTCATAAGTACCCTTTGAGATCTCGTTTTCCCCTTTCTAGCCATTTTATAGCTTCCAAAAGGATTTCTATTTTTTCTCTCGTTATTGAATTTCTTCAATTAACCGATATTTTCTATTCCTTTTCAATCAGTTGAACTAAAAAATTATATCTTCGTTGCAGTTCTATTCAAAGAACACAACAGATGAGTAGATCCACCGTAATCTTCGGTGAAAGAAAAAAAAAAACATGTTAATAAAATTGCCTAACTGATTCGCCGTAAATATGCGACACATTCGCGTTGAACGTTGAAGGCAAATTCGACAGGCAACTTTGATGTTATTTAAGTTGCCTATCTGATTTGCCGTAAATATGCGACAAACTTTTTAAATATTTACGGCAAATCAGGTAGGCAATTTTATTAACATGATGTTTTCTTTCGCTCAAAGAAGTTTGATTTTCAAGTGAAATTACTCGAAAAGAGTAGGAAATTTGATTTTTAGCTGATCAAATTGATTTCCGTATTTTTTAAAGAAAGAAGTTTAAAAATATAGAACAAAAATTAAAAAAATAATTTAAAAAAAATTCATGATAATTTTTCGACAAAAATGTGATATTTTTGAAGGAGCCTTTCTTTGAGATTTCTTTTACCATATCAAATTTTTGAAACTGAATCCTCCCCCTCCCATTTTGGTTTAAAAGTTTGGTTAGACGTATAGTAAATAAAATTTTCATGAAATGTAATGAAGAAATTGTGTTTTTTTTTTAAATGTGCAATAAAGTACAATTTATGGATCAAAGTTTCCGATTGCCCAAAAGACCCTGAAATTTTTATTTACTTGCCATGATAATTTTTAGTTTCTGGAAACCACTGATGTTGAAGTAATAAATCCTTAAAGTAAAATATTTTCCCATATTATAATTTAATCTTCAAAAAAAAGTACTTACAGAAAAAATATTTGTTTTTCAATATCCTCTTGAAAATTTTTCATCAACGGCCGATACCAGTCGTGAAACATAAGTACTTATTTTGATGAGAAAAAAAAATGGTTAAAACATGTGATTAAAAATGTTTTTCTGCCCAAATTCAACCTTATTATGGTACAAAATTATCATAATTTATGAAATTCGCATGATGTGTTACACTGGGTTAAAATTTCGTTCCGATTTGATATTGAATCGAATATTTTTACTTTTAAAAATATCAGAAAAATTGTCCATCGAACGAAATTTTGAGAGAAATCAAGTCGAGTACCTATACTTTAAATTGAGAAAACAAAACAGTAAAATTACCGAACTAAATATCCGAGAAATTAAAATATTCAACATGAACAATGAATATATCAATTAAGGTGGATAATTAATTCGTATTTAATTTAACGACGATAAAAAAGGAGTACTCTTCTACCCATAATACATCTTTTTTTCTCTCGAAAGTGCTCTCATTAAAACAATAACAGCCACTTAAGCAGGATTGATTTAAATTTTAAATTCTAGAAATAAAAACATAGATAGGTAGATTGGATAGGATAGTTTATGTACATAATGCACCTCTAATTCTTTCTTTATGAAACCGTTTTAGGAATTATAATTTAGCCATGAAAATCGTTGCAAGTTTAATTACGATACTATGAATACTTCTTTTTTCATTTCTTTTTCTTATTTATCTAATAAATAAAATACAGTTGAAGAATATTCTCAAGCATCTTTCGAGACATTCGCCACCGAAATAATGATAGAAAAATAAACACGCATATCAAAGAAAATAAAAAGATAATTTATGTAACCAGAATATAGGTAGATATTAAATTTTTTCAAACCTATCGGTAAAAAAAAATATCGACTCCGAAGAATGAAATTATTTGAAGCGAATTATCAAACGAAACAATCTATATACTTAGGCAGTTCAATTTAATGGTATCAGATTTTAGTAAATAGATTCAATTTCGATGTAGGTATTTGTCTATACCTACCTTCTATATCATCTTTAGGTGAAAATTCTCCTATATAAAAATTTAGGTACGTATCTGAAATATTTTCTCGATGAGAATTTCTTACTTAAACGCATTCTTAAAATTGAAATGACGTTGGCGTAAACATACACATAGATACAAAATTATATCCCTTTTTAACAACGTTTATTGCAGCAGTTGCAAAGAAAACATTTCATTTCCTTTGCTAATAAATTCCACTTGTCAACTTATTCAGATTTATTTCCACGTGAAATTTTGTTTCGCCGAAGTGGAAAGGGTCTGGATTTGGTGTTACTTGGAAAATTTATATTTCATCGAATTAAATAGCGAATGCCATTCTAGTAGGTGCGCTGAATTTTTTTTTCGAAAATACACTTTTCTGGACCCAACTAGAGTATTCATTTGCACATTTAACGGGGAAAAGATGAAAATTCGTATGATTCATCTATTGATGAATTTTTATTGAAAATTTTAAACAATTTTGTTAATTTTTCGAGGTACAGTCAAGATTTTGACTGATTTGAGATAAAATGGCCGCCTTAAAAATTGACATTCTAATCAAAAAAAAGAAAACAGGAGTATGGTTATAAGTTAATTTTTGATCAAATGATAATATATTTATATCATTTTTTGGTGAGTTGATTATTAGGAGTAAATTAAGTAAATACCAATTAGGTATTTACATATTGACATTGTTTCCGAACACTTTTTTTCCCATGAATTTTGTATTTTTTGAATAGAAGAACATGATTCAAAAATACTCAAAACCTCGAAATTTTGAGCAAAACATGACTTCTTTTTTGCAATTGGAAGAAATGAAAAATTAATATTTGCAATTAAACTCAATTAAGTATGGAAAATCGAATTCATTTCAAATTTTTATTTTCAGTTTGGAGAAGTAAGATCCTTATAAAGTTGGAAAACTTGTAAAAATTCTGAGTTCTCATATTTACAAAGGCATCATTCGAGATGCCCACCTCTGACTTGAACATGAAAAAAATATTTGGAAAAAAAGATCTTTCAGCTTCACTAATTGAATTTTCAATTTCTGACGAATTTTAAAGAATATCGTGATTTCTCAAAAAAATTTAATACAGCAAAGTATTAAATATGGATCAGGGCCAGGCCTGATTTTGGATCGAGCCACATGACGAGGAATTGAGTGAAAGAAAAAAATCAGGCGTGAGTACGAGTCACCAGATTACTCATTACTCATTATCTTTAATTTTTAGTTTTTTTCATACACTGAAAAAAAAATATAATAAAATTTATCCAAAAAAATAATAACGCGTCCCAATTCTCAAAATAGGTAAAATTTATCTTTTTTTTTGAATAAAATTTATTTTTTTTGATAAAATTTATTCATTGTCTGACAAATTTTATTATTTTTTCTGATAATAAATATTATTTTTTAAAACAAATTTCACCTATTTTGTGAATTGAAACACGTTATTATTTTTTTTGAATACATTTTATTATTTTTTGATTAAAATTTATCATTTTGGTAAAATTTATTAATTTTTTTGATAAAATATATCTTTTTTTTTGATAAAATTTATTATTTCTGGGGTAAAATGTATCTTCTGTTTTTTCCGTGTAATGAAGCAGAAAAAAATCAAATGATTTTTAAGCCTTTTTTAAATGCGAAAAATGGATGTTCAAAAAAATTCACCATTGGAAGACATTTGAATTATTTTTTTCATCAAATTCGTAACATTGATGTAAAGAGAGGTAACTTTCCTTGGGAATTTTTTTTTTTGAAAAATTACAATCCGAAAGTCTGAGGATGGTGTCATCCGCAAACAGGACCCCAGGAGAAATTTGAAAAAATGGGAGACTTTTGTAAAAAAATTCCATATGTGACCCTGCCGCAAAGAAGGGACCCAGTGTAAAAAAAACTCGATGTCTCATTTTTCACGTTTTTGGTCAAAATGACACCAAATCTGGACTAAAAACATAAAAATGAAGATATCGTGTTTTTTTTTTACAGTAGGTCCCTTTTTTACGACAGGGTCACATATGCAAAAAACTCACGGCAAAAATCCGAAAAAAGGTACATAGGTATTTTGATAGTGAAATTGGAACTTTTGGGTGATCAGAAAATCTGATCCAAAAATCGTACGGTTCAGTTTCAAAAATTTGATGTGAGAAAGAAAATCTCAAGGAAGGGCTTTTTCAAAAATATTACATTTTCGTCGAAAAATTATGATTTTAAAATTTTTAAAAAAATTATTCAAAAATTACCAGAACATTTTTTGAAATTTTTCATTTTTATTCCAACGTTTTGAACTTCTGTAAAAGATGCAGAAATAAATTTGATCAGCTAGAAATCAAATTTCCTACTTTTTTCGAGTAGATTAACACGAAAATGAACTTTTTTGGGGCGAAAGAAAACAGCATGTTAATAAAATTGCCTACCTGATTCGCCGTAAATATTTGACTGGTTTGTTGCATATTTACGGCAAATTCGATAGGCATCTTGATTAACACCAAAGTTACCCGTTGAATTTTTATTCAACACGAATGTGTCGCGTATTTACGGCGAATCAGTTGGGCAATTTTATTAACGTATTTTTTTCTTCCACCGAACTTAATGAAATTATGGCGGATCACATCAGTCTGTTGTATTTGAATCGAAGATGGAATTTTTAAGCTCAACTGATTCAAAATAAATAGAAAATATCAGTTGATTTTAATGCTTTCTGAAAAAATACAATAATGGGAGAAAACATAGAAATCCTTTTGAAAGCTTCAGAATGATTATAAATAGAAAAACGAGGTCTCATAAGGGCACTTATGAAAAAAAAAAATCATGCTTTTATTGAATTTTGCTTTCAAATAGTTCTTTTAAAAAGCACACATTTTTGTGAAAAATTTACAGTTATTAAATTTTTTGAAAATTTTTCAATTTTAGAAATCATCTGCAATAGTATAAATTTCAAGTTTTGGAATTTGTATGTAGCATGCTGTATTCAAAAATCCTAATTCCGATCCAACTGGAAATTACACCTTTGGTTTGTTGTTGTTGTTGTTTTTTTTGATAACATTCAATTCTGCTGAGATGTATTCAAAAGGAAATCCACAAATTCCTTCCCTCACAAGATGACTCGAAAATTGATCAATCTTGCCAAAATTTGAGATATTTGTGAGTCATGATGTAGAGATAAGCGTCAAAAATTGATTTTTGAGTTGGCATTGTTTTTAAGCCTTTCAGAAGGAGTAGAACCAAAAAGGGGAACCTGAACCCAAAAATCAATTTTCGGTGTCCAATGGTGTTTTCAATATCCAAGCTCACATTTCATAATTTTATAAGAACTAGAAATAAAAATTTGGTTATTTTATAAAAATTTGACTTAATTATTGAATTGAAATTTTTTGAGAATTTTAAGATCGTGATTTTTAAACAAAAACATTATATTTCTGAAAAGGTTATTTTGTGGGTAAAAAATAGGATTCCTGAAATCGACCTTTTGGAATCGAATTTTACCATTTACTAAAAACTATTCTCGAAACATCAGAAAGATTCCGATTTCCAACAGGATTTTATGTACTTCTTCGAAAATAGCAGGAATTAATTTCAGCATCTGAAACCTCAATTTATTTTTCTTTTCGAATTTTGAGTATTTAATAAGAAAACTTCATTTTTAATTTTTTCCTGACTTTGATCTTTGAGCAGAAGGTTGCTCAAAATCTATTTCTTCGAATAAGAAAATACCTTTTTAGCCACTTTTTCCCCTAAGGACATTCACCCCTTCAATCTGATAATTATGCTAAAGAAAAACTGAAAACCCCCAATGAAAAATTGAATCGAGGCCTAACCTACCCTAATTCAGTGCATCCATTTTGTTCAATTTTCATCACCAAGAATTCAAATTTTATCTAATACAGAAATAAGTTCTCATCATTAAACAGCTGTTAAAAAATTTTAAATTAAAAAAAGCCAAAATATGCCCATTCTTGATTTTTTCTCCTCTCCATAGTGCATCATTTTTTAAATGAAACCTTCATACAAAAATGCAATCCAATTACAACAAATGTACCTACGATAACACATAAATATAACAGGAACCTACATCAAAGGGCGCAGACATTTATGATGAAAAATGAGCAAAAACGACATATCATTCCTTTTGACGGCTAAGACTTAAAAGAATATTTCCGTTGAACATTTCTGCTCCGTTTTTTATCCATACCAAAAAGTAGGTATTTCATCGTTCAAACGCCACATTCGATTTAACCCAGTTTTCCACAATTACTCTAAAAATCATACTCTTTAAAAAAAAGGCACTGAAAAGCACGAACCGTAGACCACGCAAAAATCTACATTCGGCAATGATACATAATAAAATACCCATATACACCTCGGCAGATTTCATTTTTAGTAAACATAAAAGTGGAATTTTTTACACACCAAAAATACCTACTCGTAGAAAAAAACAGATGCTTGGTAAAAAATTCATCATAAACATGTTTTATAAATTTTACAACTTTTATTTTTTATTTTTCCTCAACCCGAAATGCGTGTGTGGTTTTAAAAGAAACACACGCAGATGAAGCAATTTCATCATATTTCTCAATAATAAAAATTCTACGTTAGTCATCCTCCTTAGTAATACTTTGTATTAAAGGTTTACCAGAGCTCGGGCATTGTAATCTGGCGTTTTTACAAGGAAAACGTTTTAGAAACAATTTTACCATAATGTTTATGTTCCATACATCTGCATGAGAAAATCATTTTTTGATTGAAAGCCACCAAAATTAACGTGGGTTGGGTAATGTAGGTATGTAATTTCACCTGAATTTTTAATGGCGATAATTTCTAGATGAATTATGCCAACTGTAGCCGTATTGAATGTTTTTGTCATATCCATTTAGGTACATTCGAGTAATGTAATAAAATATTCAAATTTTACGCGAATCTCGAGAGGCGAAATTAATTAAAAAATAGGGGCCTGGATTAATCATTAATGAGGCAACGAATTTAGAACGATTTGTTGAAATTTTACTGATAACTCGAACGTTGGCTGGTTTTCTCGATGAAATAATTTTTCCTTCTCGAGTTATTCTTGAGATAGAAAAAACTAATTTTCATTGGAAACGTTCCACTTTCGTTTTGCTCCAAAATCCAAACAACGAGTGATTTTTAAACGGCGATAAATTCAGCCATTTTGACCAGGTCGTTTCTAACGTAATCTCGATCGTTTTGATGAATTAAAAATACGACTTAACGGTATAGAAGATCCGTTTAAAATTCACATTTTCCACGACGCGAATTCCGCCAGCTTTCATCTCCAAGGAAAACATTGCTACAAGAATAGATGTGAGAGTAGAATTGTAAAGCTCGTTCCTTTTTCACGCCTGTATATAAAATCAGGTTTATCACGAACCCATCAAAAGTGCTGATGCTGATATTTTGTTTACATTTCTTTGGTGAGTTTAACTATTGTCAGCTTCGGACTCCATTTTCTAAATTAGCGCAGTCTGACTCTCTTATTAAAAATCATACGGTTTTTTGTTATTCAAGCTATAAAAAAAACCTTGGGTAATCCGTTCGTGTGTTGATATAAGGTATAAATGAAAGGTTTTTTCTTTTTTTTTTTTCACAAATAAATATACATTTGTTTCAATTTATATATTCCTGACGGTAAAAGATAAGCCTTTTTTTTTCTCCGTTTCAATACATACGAGAGATGTGTTGGAAATTCAAACGTGTGAGAGTAATAATTATACCTACTCGTACCAACGACGTGTTTTTTGTTCATGGAAATGAATATAATAAACGAGAGGAAAAAATGAAGTAACAACAGAAGTTGATAAAACATTCCTTAGGTAGCTATTTCTCTTGCTGCAGTGACTTTGTAATCAATTTTTTTTGTTGATAATTAAAACCCTGAGATTAAACAACATGCGGAATGTGTTCCAAATTTTACCACGCGTTTGGGTGATTTATGGCGAAGAAGAGGATGTAGGTATATAAAAATTTCCATGATTGAATATAGGTCATTTTTTTCCTTTTTTTTTTTTCAAAAATACTGCGTAGGAGAAGGAGTTTTCAAATATGGTACATTACCTATTTTACTGAGCATAATGATAAATTTTGAAGAACATTGTTTATCTTGAGAACATCAATTTCGAACAAAATTATCAATTTTGGGCGAAATTGTCAATTTTGGGCAAAATTATCAACTTTGGGAGATTGATCAGAATTTTGAAGAAAAATTATCAATTTTGAACAAAAATATCGATTTTGAACAAAATTATCGATTTCGAACAAAATTATCGATTTTGAATAAAATTATCGATTTTGAACAAAATTATCGATTTTAAACAAAATTATCGATTTTGAACAAAATGACCAATTCTGAGAAAAATGATCGATTTTGAACCAAAACAATCGATTTAGAAAAAAATGAGCAATTTTGAGCAAAATGAGCAATTTTGAAGGAAAATTATCAATTTTGAAGAAAAATTATCAATTTTGAAGAACATTGTTTATCTTGAGAACATCAATTTCGAACAAAATTATCAATTTTGGGCGAAATTGTCAATTTTGAATAAAAATTATCGATTTTGAACAAAATTATCGATTTTGAACAAAATTATCAATTTTGAATAAAATTGTCGATTTTGAACAAAATTATCGATTTTGAACAAAATGATCAATTTCGAGCAAAACGATCGATTTTGAACAAAACAATCGATTTAGAGAAAAATGAGCAATTTTGAAGGAAAATTATCAATTTTGAAGAAAAATTATCAATTTTGAAGAAAAATTATCAATTTTGAAGAAAAATTATCGATTTTGAACAAAATTATCGATTTTGAACAAAATGATCGATTTTGAACAAAATTATCGATTTTGAATAAGATTATCGATTTTGAACAAAATTATCAACAAAATTATCGATTTTGAACAAAATGATCAATTCTGAGAAAAATGATCAATTTCGAGCAAAACGATCAATTTTGAACAAAACAAACGATTTAGAGAAAAATGAGCAATTTTAAGCAAATTGAGCAAATTTGAGCAAAATGAGCAATTTTGAGCAAAATGAACAATTTTGAGTAAAATGAACAATTTTGAGTAAAATGAACAATTTTGAGCAAAATGAACAATTTTGAGTAAAATGAACAATTTTGAGAAAGATGGATAATAGATTTTGTGAGGAATTATTCAATATTTATCTATTTGGTAGTTTTGCAAGAAACTGCATCAGTTTTATAAGAATAAGCTAAACAATTTTGCATGAACGTTTTACAACAAATACCTATTCATTTCAAAAATCGCAATAAAATCCTTTTTTTTCCTTTTGCAAACTTTGATAGCAAAAACTACGAATTAATTCTGCCCAAAACGATCAATTTTAGAATCGATTGCTAATTTACAAAAAAATGAAATTTTCAAAGATGATTGTTTTTATATGAAATTAATTTTTTATAAATTTGTGCTGTATTTCAACTTTTATTTTGGTTTCGTAAGACTCATTAAAAATAATGCTCCTTGAGGTATCCTATTCAGTATTCAGATTTGAACGAAAGAAATTTTTTTTGAAAACGTTATCGCTCTGTACCCAAAATTTTACCTGTTCAAAATTCATTTTCCGGTCTATAACAAACTGTTGAAAGTTTTATAAAATCAAAAACTTGTAGTGGTATTGTGATATTTTTGAAAAAAGTATTTCGCAAAATTGATGAAATAACCTTAAATATTTTTAGATGCCAAAATATTGCCCTTCTGAAACGAATTTCAATATTTTTTACCATTTTGAGTCGTTCAGGAAAAACTTCCAATATTCTAACTTGGTGGCAATTTTTGATTCTGCCCAATGTAAGTAAAAATATCTATCAATTTGACAATTCTGAATTTTTTTTCAGTAGGTATTTCAAAAAAAAAAAAATATTGAAAAAATAATTAATTTTTTTTTTCAATTTTACCACCAGGAAGTCACAAAATTTTTCATTTTCCCAAAAATTATTCGTTTAAATAAAAATTTGAATCCAAATGTGTTTCAAAAAATTATATTTTCCATCGGTACCTACACTTTGAAAATAATTTTTGTAAAACATTATATGACAAGAGGATGGAAAGTTTTTCGCAACCAGGTAAAAGTACTTATCATTAATTATTCAAAAAGGTCCAGAAATCAGCCCACAAACCTTGGGAATCTTTATCCACTAATTCACAAATACAAATCTCTCATAAGAACAATAAACCATGCATAGGTATGTAGGTATCGGATGGTTTTTGAAATTTAAATACTCTCTGGATCCAAAGAGTCGTCTTATTTAAATATTCATCGCACATACCACAGATTAAAACAAGAAGATTAATTCCAAAAGATGTACCGGGTATTTTAAAGAATAAATTATTCGTGTAGGTCGATTCCAAAAAAAAATTACGAATTTTTTCGTAAGTACGAGAAAAACGATATTTTAAAATTTCTAGAGTACAATCAACCATACAATCACCTCCTTTTTTTCTTCCTTTCTTCCTTCGTTTTCTTCTTTTCCCAGACACCTATTTTATTTCTAAAATTCAGAAAAAATTGAACCCTTCGAAAACCCTAGTTGAATTGCTCATATTGACAACTTGTAAGATTTTAATCAATTCTGGAATCGAACATCTGTTCTTGCTTCTTGGCACAACAAAAACCATCAGTTGCGGTACCTATGAAAAAGGATCGGATTTCTTTGGCTTTTAAGGTACATGGTTTTTTATCTGAAAAAGTACAGATGTTAGTATACAAGGTTACATTTATGGATTGTTAACATTTACGATATAGGGGGTCTACCTAGTACCTACCTACGTACAGGATTTTTATTTTTATGGATAATATAACAGCTACTATGTTGGAATATCGAACTCGAACGAGTTAAATTATTATCAATGAAAAAAAATAAAGCGGTTGAAAAATTTTTTCTGCAGTAATTTTACATATAGTTTACGAAACGATAAGTTGCTACGAACCCGAAGCCAATTCACTTTTATTATGCAGGTGGCCGAGCATATTCCGCTTACGATGCCTGCGTTCGTTATTTATTCGCTGACGTAGCTGGAAGATATTTTTATTCATTTTTCTCTTCTTTACAGGTATCGTATAGTTTCCAAACCAGCCAGTAATCAACATGCGTTTTTTAGTCATAACGATAACGTCACTATTACTGATTTTCGAAATTAGAGAAATTATTTCCGATGACGTCATAATGCAAAGAAACGTAAGTATGTAAATAGGTACCAACCTACGATGTGGTTTTATTTCGTCGGTGTTTTCGACGATTCTTATTCGTCGACGTACGAGCGGATTTGTGGTAACGTCGACGACCATGGAGGATGGTTTCCATTAATCAGCAGTTTTTAAATCTGGTTCGAAATTTCCGCTCGAAGTTTCTCATCGGAGTGTTTTTTATTCTTCCAGATTTCAATTGAAAATTACCGGGGTTTTCTGTTAACCGTGGCAGAATTTAGTTACTCACATGAATGAAAATTAAACTCGATTCAGAATCTAAAGTTATCCGAGTATCGGGGGTTTTTATTTTTACAATTTTTTTATCGGTATTTTTCTCAAGGAAAAAATTATATTTACATGTTTTAACATCTATCGATAAATTCGTATTTTTTGATGCAGAAGCGTCATTTTTGCCACTCGTGTTGGTTTTCTGCAGTTTGCTTGGAATTCGTTGATGCGAGTTGATTGATTATTACGCTCGACGAGAGACCGTATTTAAAGATTTTTCCAAATTTGATTATCTTATAGTTTAGAATCAACGTATAAATAGGTAGCTGCTTATACGTTTATGAAGGTTTGTGTGATTTGAGGGTGGAATTTTTATCTGTGCTGAATTTTTTCGAATAATTCATTAGGATTGATAAAAGCAAAAATCCAAATTGAATTGAGGTGTGAAAATTTTAGATTGGAGCGGACAGTCTTATATTTTTCTTGGAATGTTGAAATATATTTTATGTACCTATGTGTTAACAAAATTGACAGATTGAAGTTGGAAGAAGATGGTAAAAATTTGAAGATTCTATTTCCGACATTTTTTCTTCTAAAAATGGGTTCAAAAATTAAAACTTTAAAAATCACTTGATAATTTATTAATTTTTTTTTCTTAATAATGTGAGGCTTTAGACAATTCATTTCAAAATTATGAACCCTATTTGAAAGCTGAAACACTGAAATTCATGGTCTAAAATTTTTATTACCAACTGTGTTATGTTATGGTCTGTAAATTTTTTTTGCCAAGCTCTGCCAAAATGGTACCAGGGTCAATAATTTTATAATATCATGTTCTTTGAGCTAAATAAAATAGGCACCTACATTTTTTCATAATGTCCCACATTTCATACCACAAGCTCACAGTGGATCAGATGAGAAATCTAACGTTTCAAAAATAAATTTCATAAGTTCCAATTGAAATAAAAATCCAAAAACTTGATTTTCATTTCATGCAACATTATGCGATAGAAATCTCAGCGTACCTATTCAATAACCTAAATTTCAACACCCAGCTTGAAATTTTGAAAAAATTCGATGTTTATCCCCCCTTGTGGGCTTAATTTGGGTCCTACACGAAAATGGTTGAAAATTTTGGAATCAAAGTATTCGAAAACCTATATTTCAACACTCATCTTGAAATGTTGACAAATTTTCGATTTTAACCCCCCCCCCCGTGAGCTTAATTTGGGTCCTACTTAAAAATGGTCGAATTATTTGAAATCAGCGTGATCGATAACCCATATTTTAACACCCATCTTAATTTTTTGGGAAACTTTTTCGAAATTTTGAAAAATGTTGGATTTTGACCCCCTCTTAGAGGCTTTTTTTTGGAGTCCACTCAAAAGATGGCCGAAAGAATCGAAATAAGTGTCAATTTTTACCCTTGCACCCAAGTTTTTGGATTTTTTATTTCAATTTTGGAACTTATGAAATTGATTTTTGAAATGCTAGATTTCTGATCTGGTCCACTGTGAATCTGGAGTAAAACGCATCAAAAACATATATTTTGACCCCTAACAATATTTTTCAAAATTTCGAGGTTGGGTCCCTGAGGAGGTTCACATTAATCCAAAAATGAAATTATTATATTACTGAACACATATATTATGTATTTTTACATACAATACGATCGTTTTTACCCCCCCCCCCCCCCCCCAAACTTCAGAAATTTTTTAAAGGTTGGAGTCGAAATAAGTTCAAAAATGAATTCAGCGCATCAAAAAACATACTTATTTGACCACGCATGTAATAGGTTTCAACATGTGGAAAATTATATGGATAGGAATTTTCCATCAAAATTACCATTTCTGGAGTTCGGGAAAACCAGTAAAACTGTGGTTAATTTTATGGATAACAATTATCCATGTAAGTATATTTTGACACCCAACATAATATTTTTCAAAATTATGAGTTTTGAACCCTTTTTGGGGGGAGGGGTAGTATAGAGGTTATGAATTAGTGCATCAGAATACCTTCATATCGATGGTTCAGTGGTAAATATGTCGCAAATTGTACTTTGGCACTCTCAAATCCTGAAATTCGAGTTGAAAAAAAAAACACGTTAGTAAAATTGCATAAACAATTCGCCGTAAATAAAAGCCGTCACCTTATACGAGTATTCCCTTGGATCATAAAATCTGAATCTGACAAAAAATTTGCCCAGGGGTAGGTATGTGATGGAAGAGATGGGAAAATTTTCAAAATTGAGCAAAATCACACTTTCTAGACGAAGCAGATTCGTGTTTTCATGGAACAACGATATTTTTTCATTTTAGAGACGTACGATGCGGAAAAATGTGGAATTGTTGAAAAATTGAAATTTTGTCATTTTGTTATTATTAATGTTAAAATTGGACTATTTTATAATAATTCGAACCAAAATTGAAGCGAGGTCTTCCAGTTACTCAATTTTTTTTAGAAGTCCCTTTTGATGGTCTATACATAAAACCATGATCGTTTCTTTTCTCACACACAAGGGGGCTGAGAGTCTAAAAATCGTATTTTTGTTGGTTCAAATTTTCTCAATGTTGGAAACAAATTAGAGCCAATGGGTTCAATTTTTTCATGACGCAAATTATCAACTCATGGCCAAATCATGAAGAATTTTTTTTGATTTTTCAAAAAAAAAAAAGTTGGACCAAGCATCTCTCAGAATTTAGGTCTTCATAACTCGTATCCTTGAATGTGAAATTATACGATATGGAAAGTTTATCGCACAGTTACTCTTCGTTTTTATTTTGAGCTAAAAGCCTTAACACGTACCTTTGAAAATTACGTTACTGGTATGTAGTGAATTTCGCATATGATAACGCTGCATATTTCCTACACCAACGAAAGCGAATGTAAAGACGCGACGACGCGACGATGAAAACCTGCTCGTAAGTACAGGTCAGGGTAAGTATTTTAATCGATGGTTATCTAGGCTCGTCTAGATTTCAAATTTCAAATTAAAAACTTTGAACATGGAAATTTTGATGCATGTGCTCAGATATTTATGCATAATACATAATGATGACATTTCAGTTTATTTGCCCTTTACGTTTACACCCCATTCATAGTCTGTATGGGAGTAATCTCGCCAAATTTGTGACCTGTATGTAGAGGATCTCTCATTAAAATTACGAAAAAAAATTTTAATTTCTTCCACCCTTACCCCTCGTCCTAAAACAGAAAATTCTGCAGAATACGTTCCTGGATTGTTGTCGAGGTTTTAGAATTCTTTGGCCAGCTATACTGAGAGACGTGTTAATTTACGGCGAAACGATTAGGCAATTCTATTGACGTATTTTTTTTAGCCGCTATGAATATCTATGCAGTTAGTTATAAATTGATGGCGATATAATTTTTACTTGCTCCAGATTGATTTCTAATATACTTTGGAAGAATCCTGAATGACTGAAATAAATCAAAATTTTGTTGAAGGACAAGAATAGTTGAAAAAAAGTTTGGTGAACAACGATGGATCATGTGCTTATAACGTGGTGTTGTAAAGTCTGCGTTTCTAGCCTGATTTTTAAAACGAGCATAAAATGAATTCAAAAATACCTAAAAATTTAAACTCGATGACCTAAAAAACGTGTATTTTAATTGGTTGATATATTTCGAATTCTGGGCCCATTTGAGTCCCCAAAAAGGAGACAAAAATTTTGAAATTTATCAATAATTTCAGTGCAGTGATCAAAACAACATTGTGCAAAATAAAAATTGAAACTATCGATCAAATTGATTTTTTCCAGTAAGGACCCCCGTGTCGTCATAATAAATTGCGAAAGAGGCTGAGAATTTGAAAAAATAGGGGGAGGGGAGCAGATTTCAAATTATGCATTTTTCACCGATCTTTCAGTCGAAAATCATCAATTTTTCTGACAAATTGGGAATTTATCGAGGAATGGATGATTTTTGAGTGAAAAATTATAGTCAAAAATTATTAAATTTTAAAATAAAAGGATTAAAATATTGCCCGAGCGAAGTGAGGGCGAAATTTTTTTGAAAAAATACCATTTGAAAAGCAAAAGGATGCACTTTTTTGTATTATTGCGATAGAAAAATTTTTTCCCGATCTTAAGGGGGGGGAGCTCAAATCCCCTGAGCCCCCTTAGGTGTGCCTAAGATCTATAGTTACAATGATTGGCAAAAAAAATTGGGCAGCCAAAATATTATTTAGTTATTCAAGTACACATACTAATTTTTGATGTACCGGGTGCTCGATTAATTCTGGACTCCCCCAGTACTTTTTGAGGTAAAAATTGTGAGTTGGCAATACTTTGTATTTGTTTATTAAACAAAGTATTACCAACTTACGATTTTTAACACCAAAATGTGCTGGGGGAGTCCAGAATTAATCGAGCACCCGGTACAAGATGATTTAATTTTCTACTTCTACAGCAATTTTAATTTTACAAAAAATGAAGTACCTACCTAAGTACAAGTTTTCAAAAAAAAATTATATGGCCAGATTTTCATTTGTAAAAAAATCAACCATGCAAAAAAAATAATTTAATCAAAAAATCAAAAAATGATTGAATAAAATTTTCAATTTGAGTGAATTTTTTCGAAATTCTTTTTTTGTGAAGGTAATCTAGGTGCGTAAGTACATATGCATTCTTATTTCTTCTGTTCAAAGATTCCGTCTTGAATCAGGTCTTCAAGACTTCGAAACCATTTTTCTACGGTTATTTTTATCCTAAATCTAAACCAAAATAAAAACTCACTGGGGATAAAAAGTGAACTCGAAATTCAAAAATTAATTGCAAGTTTTTAACCTTTCACGTCTGTTTGCCAGAAAAAAAAAAACGAAGTTGACTGACGTAAGAAAGACTGCAGCTCGACTTGAAAATTTGGATGTTTGGGGTGGTAGTGGGGTAGGGAACTAATAACCAAAAATGTATTATCGAGTGAAGGTTTTTTTTTACCAATTTTTCATGACAAAAAAATGGATTTCGAAACTCGAAGTAAAACGATCAACATTATTTTGAAATCAAAAAATATCGATTTCGGACTAATTTTAAGCAGCGAACAAAGTGATTTGGAAAGTTTTACCTCAACTACCGCAAAAAAAGTATTATCGGGGTATTTTGACCTGCTTAATTCGAATGTGGGATTGTTTTTTTCATGGGGTCATTTCTTTCTCGATAAAACTCTCAAAATTCAAAAAAACCTTCTAAAATAATTTCTGTGCCCTCAGCTGACGTGCTGACCATATCCTTTGAGAATTTTTTTTACATTCATTGTGAATTTTTCTTCAATCTTGAGTCGATCCCACCTCCACCAGAACTTCAGTTTTAATTTTCCAAATAGAATACTTAATATCAGAAATGGGCATGCAATTGAAAAAAAACATAGGTATGTAGGTATTTTTATTTCAATTTTTTTTGACGATATCAAAAAATCACACAATTTACTTAGGTATCCCTTGATTTCTGAAAATTCTTCAGCTAAAATTGCATTACCTACCGTAACCAAAATACAAACCGAGACCTTCAACGAAACACACATTTATATTTAAACCTCCAATTATAACCAGAATCACCTTCGATAAGGAAATACTTCTTTTTCATCTCTTTGTGGAAATAAAATCACAATCAAGTTGGCATCATAAATTACGACGTATTTTTGCTCCATAATCGATAAGATATCAAAGTAATAAATTTTAATGATCCGTTCAATTAGTCCGAATAAAGTTTTATACACATTAAAACACCAGGGATGAACCAGGCCCAAGTTTACATTTCGTATAGGTAACATACGTACCATATTGGTTAATTTTTAATGAAATTCCGCTCGGTCGAAAGGCGCGAAAATAATGAAAAAAGTAAACGAACGTGGTCGATGGCCGAATGATTAGGTACCGAGAAATGAAAAACTACTCTAGATTTTTCACCGATGCAAATTTTAATTCCACGATTATAATTCGCATTTACACGTATTAATCGTAGACTATTATTTCAACCATTTAGCTCGGCGCCCCTCCGCGATACGTTCTTTTTCAACGTTCAATTTGGACGACGTAAATTTATAGTTAGGTGCCTTAAAAACTAGCTGCACTGCGAGTCGAAATCGTTTACCTCATCAAATGAATTATTTCCGGCGCTCCGAATCGTGCTAATAGTTTTCTCTATTGCGGCCTGTTTATCGAAATCGAAATTTCCACCGGTCCGAAAACATCCCATTCGAGTAAATTTTTCAATCCTACCAAGAAGCGATGTAAACAAAAAAACAAAATATTAATTCGAAGAGAAAGATTTTTGGTAATTTTTCGTCATCGAGCGTAATTATAAGCTGTATATCAAACCGCGTCGAATGAAAAGCTTCATTAAAGAATTTATTACAGATTCGCAGGCGAAAATGAGAATTCGATTCGTTCAAATGTATAATAATTTTCACGTCGTAGCGTCGTGTACTTGTAAACAAGGCGAAATATTCGTTCTTTATTGGTATCCATTTATATCAAGGTGTTTTAATTTTTTTTTTCAAAATATCGTTAATGGTTCTTGAGAGATCATTTGCGTAGGTTTTCGTAGACAGGCGTAGGAAAAAGATGAGATATTTTTCGGCATAATAAAATAACATTGTAGGTAATTTAACGATATCATACTTCATTGTCTAATTAACTATGTTTACGTGATTACAGCTATACGATAGAGAATTCGAACCAATAGTAGAACAAAGAAGGAAGAAACCATTTTGTAACGCTTTTACAGGTATAATAATTTATAAATCGGATGTATTTTTTCAATATAACGATAATTTATGTGGTGGATGAATAGTTATAAAAAAATGGAATACCTACCTACATCGATTTGTTCTTTGAACTCCATACCTACCCATTTCTTACCTACGTCTGCTGTATAATGTAGTAATAACAAGTAATGTTTGCTTTATGTTCTATTTTTCGAATACATTACCCAGTATTTTCTTTGTATAGCCCTCAAGTCAAACAAATGTCGATATACTTTAGATGAATTGTCTTAAATTTTGTTTTTTATTTAGTTTTCCGCATCGCTCGTTCCACTTTGAAAATATTTTTTTTATAAATTTAGACAAAATATATTAGATACCTACATAGGTAGGTACACGAAGGTATCCATTGAATTTGGTTTTATTTTATCTAGAGTCAACATTTAATTGTCCATTTATGATATTTTGTAATTCGCTAGAATGATTTCAGTTTTTATAGGTGGGTAATAATTTAAGCCAATAAAAATAATGTTCAAAGGAAAACATCAAAAAAAAAAAAACAGAATTCCCATTAAATATAGAAAATCTTTCCTTATGATACTGATTTTAGAAAAATAATTGGTACCTTTTGGTATGAAGTACCTACCTAATATTTTTGGATTCACATAAGAGACCAAAAAACTTTTGAGCAAGAAATTTTCCCTCACCACATTCTCATCTTCCTCTATCTACTTTGAAAAAATAATTTTCGCTTTGAAATTCCCTACTCATTCATTTGATCATCAAAATTTTTGAAAATTCTATCAAGTATTTAAAGAGGAGTACCTACTTGGAGTTTAATTTATGAGAATTTTTTCTAATTTCATTGACCCCCATCACAACGCTGGTACAATGGATTTGAAGCTTAAAAATAGAATTTATGAAACTAAGAATAAGAAACTTGGTAAGTAAGGTTTTTTTGAGATATTGAATACGATTTTGAACTCATTTTAATTCCTTCTAATAATGCATCCCCTGTACGAGGAGGGGGGAACCTCAAAATTTTGAAAAATATCTGAGATACATAAAATATGTTTTTGTGGTGTTTAGGTTCGATTTTGAACTTGTTACCGCTTCTGATGATCCTTCCTCCTCCCTACACAAAGGTATTAAAACTTGAATTTTTTTCTAAAAATTTTATTATCCTCCTGTTCAGGAGAGGGATTATCAAACGGGATGAAAACGAGATCAGAATCGTTGGGAGATATTCTACTTTCGTTTTTCCGAATAAATTGAAAGCGAATTCGAGACGTTTAGAAGTTTTGAGAAAATTTTGAAATTTTCCTGCACTGGAGAAAAGCTAATAAAAATGGTCCATAAGAATTTTAGCTCCTACAATCGCATTCTACCCATTTTGGCGACCTTTTTGATAGATTAAAGTAGAATTTTCAATTCGCGATTATATTTGTTAAAGCTCGCTCATTATGGATCACCTTATAAATATGAGTTTTTTTCCAGTGCTGGAAAATTCCAAAATTTTCTAGAGACTTCTAAACATCTCAAAACTAATTCCAATTGATTCGGGAGGTAAAAAATAGGGTATAAACCTAATTTCAGCTTTTTTCTTTAATTAGATCAAATTTTTATATTTTCCCGAAGACGGTGAAGTCATTCTGAAATTTAAAAAATTCGTTAAAATTCAAGAATGAAATTCGGCCTCTGAAATTATTTTGGTTTTGAGTTCTTATATTATGATATTATGTACTTGCGATTTATTTTTGATTTGGGTCAAAATTTTTTACATCAAATTGAAATACCTACCTAACTGAACTTACACCATTTCTTAAACTATATTTTTGAAAATAAAAAATCAGAGATGGTTTGTAGTCCAAAAACTCAAAAAAAATCCAAAAATGCGTATTTTGTCCAAATAATAGCGAGCACGTCAAAATTGAATGAAAATTATTTCTTAGGACGAAATTTTAATTCAATATTTCTGATTAAAAAAATCATTCAATAGGAGAAGTTTCAGAATTTGTAGCGTAAAATTTTCATAGGGTCATGAGTCAAAAATAAACATATCGGATCTAAATTCGTGGATCCGCAATAGTCGAAAAATACAATTTTTCAACTCGATTCAAGAATTTTTTCAATCACCCCCCCCCCCCCACGTAAGAGTATATTAACAAAACAAAATCAAAATCGAATACCATTCAAAATCAAATTATCTTTTTAATATCTAACTATATGTAGCCTAAATCCCATTAAAAAGAAAAAAAAGTGTTAGGGTGAGCAGTCCTTTTCTCTTTTTAGAGATTTCAATTTTTTAGCCAGGTCGATACTTTTATCCAAAAAAATTTTTTCGCATCTTTCATAGTTAAAAAAAAATCGACAATTCTTCAAAAAATAGTTTTGGGTTCTAATTAAATTTTGAACTATATTTCATATGTGTACTTCCCCAAAATACGTAGAAAATTTCAAACGAATGCACCAATGTTTCCTTCATAGGTACATTTTCGGCAGAATAAAAATTTACCAAGTGGGAGGGGGACAGTTTTTGTTCGAAAATTCTTCCTACATGTACCTAATAAATGCTAAGTAAAAATAATAATTTTAAAAATTTAAGACAGGGACATTTCACTTGGTCAGTACCTAGTTTACTTAGATCACTCAAAAAAAATCAAGTTTCCTCCCCAAACGAAGAATGGAGCTACGGTCGCCTGATGGGAACTTCATTTGATGGTCTGGTCAATATCAACAGTAGGGGACGTAAAATTTTTAAAAATTTTCATCAATTTTTAGTAGAGATACACTACAGTACGTAATTCAAAAATTTTTGATGACTGTGATGGTGAAAAAGAAATTTCCTTACTTAAAAGTGAAAATTCAAAATTACAATTTTTTGACTTTGGGAAAAGAGAGTTGCGTGCGGGAAAAGGAAAATGTACGACCTAAGGGCTACATTTTCTTTAAGAACAACAATAATTAGATATATATTTTCTATTTGTTGACAGGATGTGGCCGAAAACGATCCGACGAATCAATGGCCGCACTATTAGAAATGAATTCTGAACCAGCAATAGAAGAATTAAATAGACAAATTTTATCACAAGCTAAATTACTGGAAGCTATCCAAGAAGCACGTCTCGCTTTACTAAGAAAAACATCGTCAGATCGTCAAGTAAGCATAAAAACTAGTTCAATAAGTCCTCGGATTATTATAACGAAAAACTTATCCTTTGAAATTCTCATTCGTACGACTAGACTAGGTTAGTAATCTTTTTGAAAAGTTAATATCAATGCCCGAAATATTCAAGAAGACTACCTCATATCAACCGATTAATTTCTCCTCTGGGAGACATAACCGAAAACTGTAACTTTATCATTCCTGCATCAGCTCGTAAAAGAATTTATATTTTTCATAAAGCTCCAGGTATCAATTTAATAACAGCAAGACGAAAATTTAACAGAAAAATGTTTATTTCACATATCTACATTTTATTTACAATACGTAGGTGGTGTACATATTAATAAATAACAAAATAAAATTTGATTTCAGAACGAACTGAGGCAAATCCAGAACCCATTAATGAACTACAGAAGGAAACGTTGCGCAGGTGGTCAATCATGTTAGAATATTGTATTCATTACTTTGTTTTTAGGGCAATTGTAATTTCTTTGTAAAACTTAATATTAGACTAAATAAATTATGCTCTTTATGGTGTTCTCACTTCATATCATATATCACAGCTTCTCAAAAAAGATATCAAGGACTGAATTTAGAACCACTGTGTTTACATAGGAAGAAATTCACATCAGCGCCGAAAATATTTGATACCTCGAGTTGTAGTAGCTGGTGAAGTGACTGATTATCATGACGATATATCCAAGCATCTAGTTTATCGTGGTAATCATACCTTTTGGGACCACTGAGTGGTGAACTGAGCCAAATTTGAAAATTGGGAGTTTGCTTGTTGATCACATAGGTTCCATTTTTAGAGCCGAAGTTCACGGTCAGTACTCCACTGCTGAGCATTATATCGGAATCGTCGGATTTGTCATATTTCTCGAACAGATCTTCGAAGTATTCGTGAAGTGAATCCAACGTAGTGTCGGCCAATTCTTCGAATTTTGCGGTGCTAGAGTATCTTTTATCGATTAGCTGGAAACATGACTTACTCAGACTAGCTGGTAGAGAGCCGGTGAATAATGATCTACATTTCCACAGTTGGTTAACCGAATTCAACATTATTTTAAATATTCACAAGGCTAAAGAACAATTTGAAGCGGCGCCGAAACCGAACAATTTGTTATCAAAAAACTTTAAACTGATTAGAAATGAAGAAGATGAATGAGAAAATTGCCAGGTATTCCCCATGAACAAGATTTTCCAGTGTCTGTTTGCCTCAACAGAGGGCATATCAGTTCAGACACTGAAAAAGAGCGCCAATTTCGTTAAAATTTAAAATTACGACTACGACATTAAAAACTTCACTTGTCTTGTTTTTCTCGAATTCTTACATTCGCGACATTCTCCAAGTCCAAGCGTGCCTCATCAATGGTAGTTTCAGCTACCCAGTTATTACTCAATGATTCAAGATTTGCCAGTACAATCCAAAACCAAAATTTCAATAAAAAAGAAAAAACAGAACATTCAAGAACGATAATTTATTGAAAGTAAGGAATAAAATAAACAATATAGGATAATGGACAAAACAAAAATCAGTCTTCGGTTACATTAAAAGCCATAAATTGCCCATAGTGTACAGTCTACCAACATCGAAAGCAGTTACATTACACGTAACTTATCGGCTTACTTCTAAGTGAAAAAGAAATATTTAAAGGTAGGGATAGATAACTCAACAATCAATATAATCCAAAATCCATCTATCGTATTTACAATTTACATTTCAACGAATTTACTTTTTTTCGGCACCTTCGGCTGGCTTCTGGTTCAACGCCGGAGTGTTGGTCTGTACAATAGGAATCTGGCGTTCGTTACCATTTCCAATAGCTTGAGATTTCTTCGGAGCAGAGATGGATAAAATGCCGTCAGATGAAATGCTACTGGAAATGTTTTCCTGGATTATATTATCCGGGAGCTTGTAACGACGAGTGAACTGGCGAGAAATGAAGCCATGCTTGTCACGTTTCTCTTCGTGTTTACCGTCCACGACCAAATAATCATCGACCACTTTGACGTTGATTTCGCTCGGTTTAAATTGTTGGACGTCTAAGTTGACCTATCAAAACAAACAAATATCAATAATCGATTCACTCATGAACATTGAACATGAATAAATGTCTACAATAAATAACGAGATCTTACCTTGAATTGGTTACTGTCGTCAGATATCGTAGCACCAGAATCTTCAAACCTCAGGCTAGGCAACTGGTTCAAATAGTTGTACAGAGCCGGACGATTGATGAACAAATCATCATGCAATAAACTTCCTCCGAAAGGGTCACGCAATCGACTGACAGGAGCATAGTATCGGTCAATAGGGTCTTCCAAAAGTTCACGAACTAAATACGGGACCAAAGACATCTACAAAAAACACAAAATTGATTAGTCTACTTCGAAAACTTGCGGGCGACACGAAAAATCTCACGAATACACGTATACTTACTTTTCAGAAAATATTCAACAAGCGACACGAACGAATAAAGCTTTAAAATTGAAATCGCAGAACGACACAACTCAGCACAGCACAAGCACAATATTACTTGAACGCAAGAAGAAAGTCAAGAGATTTTATCGCAAGAGCACTGATATTTCAATGATCGCTTCAACAATTGAACTATGCTACATCGTTGAGCTTCGCGAGAATATATACTGAATTTTACAATTCCAGAAAACTCCATTAATTTCCGGCGATTTCCATTCATGTTCGAGAAATTTTCTATGAAAACAAAAATCAGCTGATCGTAATTTCGAGTTTTTTCCACTGTTTTCTACATTTCCATCGAATTCATTATACAGAAATCTTACTGTGAAGGGAGAGCGGATTGCCACCGCACCCTCCCGTCTGAACCGAGAGAACCGATTCGACGGTTCCGGTTCCGTTACTCGTGGCGGCGCTGCCTACCGACGGTGGTGCGAGGGCGCCACCGGTCCTAGAGTGCGCTCGTTGACGAGCGATTTTAGGCTATAAATACGTGTGTAAGTTACCATTAGTCAGTAGTTCTTGTTATTTTTGTATCGTTTTAATTAATATTTTTGGTTGTACCTCTTGCTAATAATAAACGCGTGTAAAACGAACCCTGGGTTTTTATTGGTAAAGCTACGTTATTACGGTAAGTTCTCCACTGAGCATCCGCGGTTTATAGGAGGAGTGAGTGTCGATTTATCGTCTCCATTCAGTGGCGCTACGACTACGACTTTTTACTCGCGTTTTTTTTGCGAAAGTGAATTTCAAAAAGCAAACGAAGACCAGAAGACGAAAAAACAGCTCGAAAAAGATCGAAGTGAACAGGGACTGTTTTTTTTTGTTTGTCCGAATCCGAGAAAGTGAAGACGCAGTGATAGAGAATAGTGAACACGAAACCGTCCACCTCGTGGCGACCTGAAATATACGTATCTAATACGAGGAACATCAAGACCATAAAAAAGAACACTAGCCGAGTTTTTTTATTATTTTTGTATTCAATAGGCTTTTCAGGAAACGGCTCATGTCGACTGAGCAAAAGAACGCGCTTGTGAAAATCCAGAAATGGGTGAACGAACTTTTTGAAACAGGTCTGATCGAGACAGAAGAACCTTTCTATACGATAATATACCCGAAAATTGAACCGAGATTTTTCGACGAAAAAGGCGAACTGAACACGACTTCATTCGAATTAATAAACGATAGGCAAATACCACACGTGTGGCGTGTTTTATTAATAACAAATACAGCATACGCGCTCGTACAAAACGATAGCGCAGGTCTCTGGATCACAAATCTCTGGCAATACGAGTCCACGTTAGGTGCGAACGGCACTATCGATAGAACCAACACCTGGAAAAAGAACGAAGAAGTACGCAGATTACTGTGGAAATACATAGGTTTACAGGTAAAAAGCGTGAAATACAAAACAAAAACATCGCCGAAGAAAAATAAAGCAGCTTCTCCAACAACATACGTATCGAGTGATTTTTTACCGGCATTTTGGCAGCTAACCGTACCTAAAGACGAAGAAAGGAGAGAAACGATACCATTAGGGTTAAGTTACTCACAAATACCACGATCAACGGTGCCGCACTATAGAACATACAAAGTAGAATTAGATCATAACGTACCGTATAGAAAGTGGAAAAGGCCGATCGATTTGAAGAGCGAACGAGAGTTTCCGAGTCTGGAGAATACGAAAGCGAAGAAGTCCGGCTCGGGCAGACGAAGATTGTGACGATACAAGGGCGCGTAAAAAATCCAGCGAGAAACACTCCTGGAAATAAAAAACAACACGATACAGACAAAAGAAACAGCCCGTCGATAAAGAAATAAAAGAGAGAGCGAAAACACGTATCTGAACCACACTCGAATCGAACAAAGTTGATGACAGGTAAGAGAAACGAAGTACAGAGCTTATCTCCAGCACGAGTAATTTCACCAAATCGAAAACTACGCTCTGGGAAATCGTACGAGAACATATTAAAAGAAAGAACACAACAAAGGAGATTAAGGCGGTCAAAAAGTCACGAAGTAATACCTGTACACAAAACACACGAAGACGGTGTCAAGCCAAAACCAGAAATCGCCGCATCCGATAACGAACTGTCGGACAATAACATTGAATTTATAGGCACGTCCACACCGGCTGAGAACACACTCGGTGACGAGGAACAAACGTGTAAACCAATAGGCTGGGACATCGTACCGTACGGCTTCTTTGGTTTCACGAACAAGGAGATAGAAACTGAAAAAGAGAAAATACACGAGTTAAGCATAATAATAAGCGGAGATTCGAGTGGGTTTGAAACGGGTAATTTCGCGGGAAATTCACAAGGCAACAACGAGCAACGATACATAATGGATGAACAACAGAAGGAAGAATTGAAAAGACAGATAAAACAAGAATTCGATGCACTATACACGCAGAAACTGGAAGACCATAAAGCGGTGATAAAAGCAACGATCGAAACAACGATCGCACTGTTTCAAAATCAGGAACAGGGCCGCGACACACGAAAAGAGTACATAGAAATGTTCAGAGAACGACTCACCCACTTTACACCTCAGAACAGGCGGTTTCCTTTACGATATTCGAAACAATTTACGGATCAGGAATTCAAAGATACGGTACCGTTCAGAATGCAGAAACTGGTGTTCGAATCTGGGATTAAGCTCGAAAGCGAAGCATGGAGAACGGCGCCAAAAGGAGAAACATTCGACGATTACGTGAAAGCATTCGAAGGCGTATTTTGGGACGAAGCGGCGCAGGACGAGGCAGAGTCTTACTTTAGAACCATGCCTCCGCCGATGACAGCCGAAGAATTGCCAGATTTCGCAGCGAATTGGGTACAGCATCTGGAAAATATAAGAGGCATGGGATTACAAAGAGCAATGGTAATGGTATACAAGAAAATACCAGACATATTCAAAATGCACGTAACTGCCGAAAATTTAACAACAAGGGAAGCGTTGATGGAGAAAATATCTACGATGAGAAAATATGCTCCGGCGCAGCCGATAAAAGAACAACAAACACAGCAGAATCGATCGAACCAGCGAAACGATGTACGAAATCAAGCTGCGTGGCAACGACAACCATACCGCCAGGCGACTAGCACAGATGGGAAAACAGCAACTGGTACCCCGAACCAACCTGCGAAATCGAATGTACAACCGTTAGATGTGAAAATCGAACCAGATGGAACGAAAGTATACTTCTGGCCGAATTCGAATTATCATGGTCCGAATTTTGATCCAAATTGGAAACCGCCAGTGAGAAGAATCAATTGGAACATGGGGAAGCTGAACATCGATGGCACAGATACGAAACAGCAACAAAAGCCGGTCCAAACGAATCAGGTGATCGTGCTGAAAGATAAAGAAGATGAATCAGAACCGATTCCAAAAAACTAGAGAAGGAGGTACAACACAGCTACTTAAAATATAATAATCGCATAAATAACCATAGTATTAAGTTAGAATTAAGTAAGATGAGATTGTTCCAGCAAGATGTAAATATATTTGGTGATTCTTGTGCAAAATGTATGTGTGAAAAAATCTCTTCGTGTGTAAATATGAATGAATATGTGAATTTAGCGAAAAATAAAAGATTTGAAAAGGTAGTGGTAATAAGCGTCGCCGAATACGAGTTAAATGAGAAAGAAACAAATTTTGAAATATTGCAACTGCAATTAAAAAACTTGTTAGAAATAATATATTCAAACGGGGCAGAACTGATAATATTGGCGATGCCAATTCTATACCCTTACGTACCTGGGAAACCCAACGCGAAAAAATGGAAACGGTACTTCAAATTTAAATACGCGATACAAACTGTATGTGAATGGTTCAATACAATTTTTATAACCGAACCGGCATACAATATGATAGACGGGTATCGAGCAGGTTCCCTCCCGTATAATGAGAAAACAAAAAACTTCGACGTACCGGTGAAAAAACAATTTTTCGTGTATCGGGAGAACGAACCACCAAAATTATCGAACACAGCGGTGAACCTGATACGCGAAACCTTCACACGAGCGATATGGCAATCACTGTACAGATACGAACGGGAACGATACTTCAAGAATGCGTACAACAGCTTGCGAAAGATAGTACCGGTACAAAGGGTTGAAACTGAACGAGAGATGACCGAACGGGAAAAGAACAAACCGAGAAAGGAATTAAAAACTCTGATCTTTATAAATCAGAATTTTTTTAAACGAGACGGAAAATTAAAAAAGCGGGAGGAACGCACGTACCAGATGGGTGCGAACCTTGCAAATGAAAACTTACCAACAGAAACGGCGAGCTCCAGTGAAGATGATAGAAAATGCGTACAGAAGGCGATCGAATTCCAGAAAAAGTGGACGCAAACGGCGCAATTCGAACCAAAGAAGAACACGAAACAATCGACACTGGAGAGCACGTCGTCGTCAGAAGAGAAAGGTGATAAAACGCCGGACGAAAACACTGAGTATGAGTCAATGACGGATTCCGAAGCTCCAGAAATATCAGATTCTCCAAGAAGCGCAGCTCGAAACGGAAAATCTGAAAAACAACCAAGAAAAAGGAAACGTGTAAAGAAAAAAAGATGCAAATCGAAAGAACCGATACCAATGCCACCCCCGCAAAACAAAGAAACAAACGAAACAAGTACATTCACGAAAGTATGGCAAGGCATTGTTCAAACACGAACCGAACAGAGTTCTGCAAGCACAGAAACGGAATACACGTCGGACGAGTTCGAAGAACTTTTGCGAAGATATGAAAGGATAATGGTAGATAAAGTATTCGAAGCCTGTAGAGTGGAAATACAAAAAGTAAAAGATGACGTAATAGAATTATTCGAAAGGATAACAACAGGCGAAACGACGAAGGAGAAAAAGAAATATTTAACGGAAGAAGAACTCGAACGATTCGTATTAAAAACACCAAGCGGAGGTAGTCCAGTGGAAAGTGACGAAACAGAAATGGAAGAAAAATGGGATACTTTCATCGCTGGAGTCAAGGAAACGAAAAAAGATAAAAAACGTACGGAAATGGATTTAGTACACAGTATCGACAAACTGTCAGATGAGGTCATCGACCTGCGACATGATTTAGTCAGTACAGATACGAAAGTAACGAAATTGGAAGATGAGATAATAGGAATAGGAGAACAGATCGAAAAGGAATTCCAGAACATTTCACAGGAAATAGAAAAACACATGGAGAAAACGAAACGGGGCACAACAAAAGAAAAAGTTACGAACGAAGTACATGTAAGAAAAAATGATACGTACAAACCGAGTCTGGAATCGATAATTGAAGAAAAAAACTTATCAAACTCAGCACAGGGGACAGAAGAGATCGAGGCAAACTGTGTAAATGTGACTGGAACGGAATCTGAAATAGAAGAAGAGATATCGTGTATAATACCACTAACGATAGAGGATAAAGTATGGCCGGGAGTACTAGATACCGGTGCCAAAGCGAACTTAATTGATCATGAATACCTACGTAAGATGAAACACGAACACCCGGAGATGGTGAAATATCGCCTCCCGAGGCATCGAGTAATAATTCGAGTGGCGAATGGCGATGAAGAACCGGCGCTGAATTTGTCGGCAGACGTCGTGATGAAATTTGGAACCATCGAAATGAAAGTCCGCTTCTATGTGATAAGAAATCTACCAAGTGGATACTTGATTAGTTCCAGACATATGCACAAACATCATATTGACACGCGAATGAGCGAGAAACGGTGCGTGTGCATAAAAGATGGAAAAGAAGAATACCTGGATTTCATGAATGAGCCCGAGAACTTTTCCGTGTGCCGGGTAGAGGTAACCGAAGTGGTGGAACTCGAAGACATGCCAGAGGAACCTGAATGGGAGAATAAAACACCATTTAAAAACTTTAAAATAATAATCGATAAAATAAAGAAAAACAAGCAGCTATCTTGGCAAGAAAAGCAAGTAGCAATCGGAAGATTACAGATATACGCGAAAGTATTCAGCGGAGAAGTAGGACGATGGAACAAAGAAACGATAAAATTTAAATTCAAGCCAGGAGTGGACCCCGATTATTGCAGGTGGAAGGGTCCGAATTACAAACCGAGTAAAATAAAAGTGACACAGATAAATAGCCAGCTCGACCAACTGCTGGAGAAAAATCGAATCAGACCTTCCGAAACGCCGTTCATCAGCAATGTATTACCACGACCAAAATCCGACGGAACAATACGGTTATGTTTGGACCCCCCAGAATTAAATGAACTATTAGACGATGATTTTGAAGAACCCGAAACATTAGAAAGGATTGTACTAGACAACGAAGATACTGTATTTCAGTCGATTTTCGATTTTATCTGTGGGTATTGGCAAATGCCATTAGATGAAGAATCGTGGAAATACACAGGATTTCAAGTGGAGGGCCAAACGTACGAATGGATGGTAATGCCGTACGGGGTATCAATAGCGGCGGCGAAGTTTATACGAATGGTAAATGGAGTATTGAGAAAAGTGAAAGGAAAGAAACGAGTCTACGTAGACGACATACACGCGAGAAGTAAACAGTTTTTGGAACATCTGAATTTGATATGCGATATTTTACAGGCCCTAATGGAAAATGGATTAACCCTGAATGCGAGAAAAACAAAACTATTCGAATTTAAAGTTGAACACTTGGGTTACACGATCGAGAAGAATTTGATAGGAAAACAACCTGGAAAACTAGAGAAGATGGAAAAATTCAGAGAAAAACATTACAGGAAAAAAGCACAGGCAGTAATTTTACGTAACAAAAAAGAAGTACAGACATTCATAGGCCTGACGAACTTATATCAGAAATTTATCCCGAATTTTGCGAAAAGGGCAGAACCCATTACCGATCTGACGAAAGACAATATCGAATTTAGATGGGGGCAAGAACAGATAGACGCGTTCGAGGACATATACAATGAATATATGAAAGATTTCAAATTACGATCACCAGAAACGGGGAAAGATTTCTACATTGAAATTACCACAACTGAAGCGACCGTGAATACAGTATTATATCAGGTAGACGAAGAAGGGCCCCAGGTCATACTTTTTGTGTGCGGAAAATTGAAACCACATCAACTAGGATACACACCCATCGAAAAAAGGATATACGCGGTAATTTTAACGATAAAGAAGACGCAGATGTGGATAATTGGCCACGAAATACACATACCTAAGTATTTACAGACACACGTGAAAAGATTACGAGAAGTAGCGGAAATGCATCAAAAAGCAGCATACTGGCTAACAATATTAAACTGTTTTAAAATAAAATATGATATAACGAACGAGAAAAAGAGATTCTGGGATGATCCGCCACCGGAACTCGTGGTGAATGCGAACCTGGTGGATCCATTGTCAGTAGATACGGAACAGCTGGTAACTATAAACGAGGCTGGCCTTTCTGTATCGAAGGAACCGATGCCTGAAAGTTTAAAAGAGAAATTAGATAACATCGAAATGTTTCAAGAAATAGACCAAAGGTGTAAACCAATACGAGACGTATATTTCAAAGGACAAGTGGAAGAGAAAGTACGGGCAAGGGGCAGGAAAGCCATAGATAGAAGAAGAGAAGCAGTGCGAAAGGGTTTTTCAGCGAAGGAGGGAGTGTTATACAAGAAACAGAAAGATTTTGAGGTTCCATACCTGCCAAAAATGCTCCTCGAAGAAACGATCAAACATCTCCATCGCTGGTACGGCCATCCAGGCGCAAATAAGTTGGCGAGAATTTTCGATTGCTGTTTTTACTATCCGAACAGCCTGGTGGAGATCAGGAAAGTCCTGGCGTACTGCGTACCCTGTAAAACAAGCAAAGTATACGGCATACATAAAAATCCAGAATTTTCAAAAGTAACAGCTGATAATATAGGTGAAGTGGTCGCGATGGACGCGTTTGGTGGTGCGCTACCAAACGAAAAAGGGGGGCCAAAATGCGTCATCGTTGCAAAAGACATCTTTTCGAAGAGAATCTGGCTGGAGGCCACCATCGATCAGACCTCATACCAGTGTAAGAGATTACTGCTTAGGGTGATAGAGAACTTGAATATACACGGATTTAAGATAAGAAGAGTGACCACAGACAACGGGAAACACTTCGCATCAAACGAATGGAGGAGGGCATGTGAGGCCCACGATATTACCCCCACCCACATCTCTTCCCATCACCCTCAGGCTAATTCGGTGGAAAGAATAATGCGCGAGTTGGCCACACAGCTTCGAATAGCCATAAACTTAGAAAAAGAAACACCCACCGAAGGGAACCATCGAAATTGGCACCTGTATATAAGAGATATTGAGAGAACCTTGAACATGCAGCCGACAGAGTATGGATTCTCCCCCTACGAAATCTTTGGAATTGATGTGGAAACTCCAGGGGAGGGAGTGTTCACAAAAAACAAACCAGATTTGAAAAGAATACACGATGAGACACAAAAACGATTGAGAGAGATCTGTATGATCAGAAATCTCAAGGATATCGAAGAAGCAGAGGAAATACCCGAAGAAGAGATAATAACAGACGGTCGTGGGTACGTTTGGGTCACGACAGACGGCGCCTGCACTAGGAATGGACAGCCGAATGCAGTAGCAGGGATAGGCATATGTTTCCGACCGGGAGGAAAATTCAACATAAGTCAGAGATTAGAACCGACAGAAGAACAGAAAGTAACCAACAATTGGGCCGAACTGACGGCAATATATGAAGCACTCAAAATAATATTGGAGAAAACAAAACACAGAAGGGTTACATTGTACACAGACTCGAAGTACTCCCTGGATACGATTGAAAGAGTAGAATCCTATATTGCGAAGGGATGGAAAAATGTAGCGAAAAAAGACGTTGCGCACCGAAATCTATTAGAAAAAATAAATAACACGCGAAAACATTTCAATCGATGTGAACTGAAACACGTAGATGCGCATGGATCCGACTTAGGAAATGAGATTGCAGACAATCTGGCAAAAGCAGCGGTATACGGAGAAGAAATACAGAAATTAGTCGATGAAAAACCGAAAACCGAACGAGAATATATGATAAATTACATCAGAATGAAAAACAGAGAAAAGTTAATAAAATTAGAAAAGGAATATAACGAGACGAACGAAGATATGAGAAGGCCGCAACTAGGAGATCTAGTGATGATAAATTTACATCTAAAGTCGGTAAAAGGAAAAGCTGTGACCGGAAAATTGTTCCCGAAACGTGAGGGCCCATACGTAATAACGAAAAAGGTACACGAGAACGCATTTTTAGTGGATAAATATGGTTTTCCACCAGGGCAGATAAGAAAGATGGTAAACTTACGCCAAATGATTCCGTTCGTAACAAAGGAAGAACTGGAGAAAATTGAACGACAGCTAGCCATGGGTACAATTTCGGGCCACAAAACTTTCCTAGAGATGATACAGGAAAAAGAAGTAAAAGAGGCTGCGAGAAAACGTCGAGAAGAAGAGAAAAAGAAAAACGTGAAATTGGATGAATTTTTCGATAACATATGTGACGAAGCCCGGTTAAAAGCAAACAGAGAGATGCAAATGGAAGCCCTGGACAGAGAAGAGGAAGACAATAGGGACCATTACTGGAAAACTGGACAATGGGACAACCCATTGAAACTGATAAAACACGCGGTACCAGAAGAAGAGTTACATTTCAGACGGCTGGAAAATGCGAGAAAATGGATGGAAATCCAGCGCGCGGCATATATCAAAGCGAAAAAGAAAAAGGCAGCGGAGGAGATGAAGGGAAAGAAAAACGAACCAATAGTAGTCCAGATAGACAATGTTGTCAGCTATCAGGGAGAAACACTGGAGCCATACGTAATCTCACAATGGTTGAAAGTCGCGGAAATCGTCACGATGGAAAAATTAAACGAATTAATAATACCTATTTTGAAGAGAAACCCGAAAAATCTACGTGCAGTGTTGGTGAAAGAATTGAGGGAGAGAAAGTTAATAAGTGAAAAACAATTCTATGAAATTTTCAAATATTGGAAATTTGACGCGAACTACCAAAATGAGGAGTGAAGGTAAAAGGGCCCCAAGACGCGAGAAAATCGGTGCACCACCGATTACGGTCGGCGTGTGTCATCGTATCCCCTCCAAAATAGCCAACGATGAATGAGTAAGCGAAAAAGTCCGCGAGAAAACGCGGGCAAAAATGAGATCGTCATAAGCTGAATAGTGTACGTACGTGACAATATCGTGAAATTGAGCAAATTGTGAAAAGTGAATTTTCTTTTTTGTAAAAATTTGTTCCGGTTTTGGAGAGAAAACGTGCAACGAGATGCAAAACGCGAAAGAAGCCGTAAGTACCATATAATATACGAAAATAACTCAAAAAGATGAATTTTTTTTATAACGAACACGTGTCATAGGGACCGAACGCGAGTACCAGCGCAAGAACTAAAGCGTTTCCCAGAATAAAAGTTAAAACGAGTACGGCTACGACGACGAATACGAAAAAGACGAAACCGGTGAATACGAACGCGAAAAATGAGGTAAGCCCAAACCATAATTCGAGTATAAGTACGTGGCCAACAGTACATAGGCAATTAGTAGGTTGCACGAATGAACATGAAAAGTTAGATAACAGTGAATACAATGTACGAGATAACGTAGAAATAGATAAATACTCACAAGAGAAAATGGAATAACGTCTGAATAATCTGTTCGTAGAAAAAGCCGCCGAAATACCAAATTAAACGAGCATCCTCCACGACGATGACAATTGGGAAGGCTAGGTCGCCGGCCAGAACGGATAGCAATCCTGAAATAAAGCAAGGTATTAGGATAGGAAAAATAAAACGGCAAAATAACGAGAATATTCTTACGCCAGATTATACATTGATGAATTCGTATGTTTTCAATTTAGCTACAAAGAAAACTCGACGTGAAACGGTAAAACCAGCTACACCGTCATCAGTTGGGTCGGGAGCGTTGGCGTTAAACTGTAGCGACATTTCGGAAATTGCCTCGTCGACCGAAGGGGGCAGATCGAAGCCGCAGCGATTGATTTTCACACCGAAAGTGGTGACGTCGAGTGGACGCGTAGTGAAACCGGTACAGGCGTTCCGTCCAGATACGTATTCAACACCGAATAAAACTGAAAAAACCAAACAGGCGATGAAAGAAAAGGTAAGCGACCTGGAAATGACCAGGCATATCTACGAAAATGTTCATACAATTTTTGGACCCGATTTTAAAAGAACATACCTGCAGGGTATCTCGCCAAATCCATCGATGACATCAATTTTGACCCCGAACGATACCTACGGGTCCGTTGAAGTGTCGGAGCCAGAACTGCAAATTTCCATAACGCGTAGCGAGCTGGCCGAGCAATTGGTGAATGAAAAACGGGTAATGGCACCTCCCAGCGAAAATTCCGACGACCTCCAATGGGTGAATGTACGCGGCTACCTAGATAAAATACACAGTTTAGAAAACTCATTGGAAGTAAGCAATCGGGCACATAACAAATTATATGGAGAAATCGCCGCTCTCAAAAAGGATAATCTCGATTACCAAAAAGAAGTGGCCCGCCTTCAAGAAGTGTTAGAAAATTCCAATCGAGAGTGCGAGATGTACAAGAATAATTTTGATGAGTTGTCCAGCTCGTTGGCGAAAGCGAACGTGGTATTACAGGAAGAAAGTGAGTACATCGACCCATTTGAAGTAGGCAAACAAAAAATGCTACTAGAATGGCTTACGGATGTAACAACTGTTGTAGGTGCGATCGAGCAATTAGATATTGGCAAGGTGCCGGAATATTCGCCGCAGTACGTCGAGTCGTCGGGAAGCCAGCGCGTAGAGAAAAAACTAAACGATCAAGAACCCGAAGGCGACGAACCAAAGATCATTTATGTCGATGTTAAACCTTTCTTCTTCGTGTTAAACAAGACCGGTTACGTTCGCAGATTCGACGGCAGGAGAGTAATAGCAGGCGGTCCAATTGCGGCGATTCTCGAGAAAGCAACCTGCGTTAGTGACTACCGGAAGTACGACCGCCTCTCAAAAGCGACATGGACAGCGGAAAAAATTAGAGATATAATTCAATATGAACAACTTACGTCGGAACCTGTCTTGCTTCACATCGGCCATAATGACATTGCTCAACTCGTTGGGGCGCCGTCGAGGACACGTCAAAAGATCTATGACCAACTGATTGCCGATATAGAAGAAATTATAGCCGTCCTGAAAGCAAAAAATGTCACGAATATCAAGATAGTGAAGATCACCGAATCAACCAACTGTTATGACTACAACAGTTGGGCGAAACGCCTGAATAGAGAAGCGGAAAAGGTCGCCCGAAAGCTGGTACCACGTAGCGAGGGCTCGGTGGTAACCAGCCCACTTCTCCACCGGATAGAAGACGAGTATCTGAAGACGAACGACACTATTTACAACATCGACGTGAAAACGAACGTGGTGAAAGCGTCGACTCAATTTATAGAGTATGCCGTCGATTTCTTGAAGAACGAATACGCGGAACGTGGTCGAAGGGATTAATATTGCGAAGGTATGTAAAATGGAATGTGAAAAATGCAAGATAGGGAATGATAATGAAAACTTACATGTATTTTGTGTTTATCCTGAACAGTGAGAAATCGAACCAGTCGAACTAGAATATCTGCCAAGTGCAAAACGAAGACCGATGGAGAAAATTCGACGTGCGACTGGAAAAATAGAAACCGAAGATTAATGTTAGTTTTATCGATCGTCATAAAGTGGCGAATTTATTTTGTTTTGTAATTAAAATCGTGGTATGAAAGTCTCGACGTATGAGACGAAGAAGAAATTTGTTTTGTTTTGTTTAATATAATTTAGCAAATAGAAATAATCGTAGCAAGTCTACGAATATGTAAAAGAAAAGAATAAAACGTTGATTTATTTGGTTGTTTACCTGTTGCATCATTATTTCCAGCGGTATGAGAAAAGAATCTGAAGATTTTCGATTGAAAGTGAAAGTGACTGGATCTTCGAATTTGATTTTGTAACAGCTAAAATGAAGAAGAAAATTAGGTATAGAACGCGAAGAGAAGACTGAAGGTTAAGTGTCTGAAAAAGAACTTACCTGTGAAAACTCTTCGATGGGAAAATGACCAGTAGGAAAATCGAAGATGGCGGTGAAAAACAGTACCTGGAAAATAGCGAAAAGATGAATTAGTACACGAACGGAGAAAATAGAAATAACGAAGGAAAAGAGAGACTTACGCGTGGACGAGTTGAACGGGGGCAAGTGATGGTACACTTTCGAATGAGAAGGCTGCAGGAAAATCCAAAATGGAAATGAAAAATTAAAAAAGAAACGCTGAACGAGAAACAAAAATGTGACGCCATTGAAAGTGAAAATTGTTTATTTTCCAATTCGCAGCAGAAAACAGACACCTCACTCGTTCAAACGGCCAGGCGATTTCCACGAATTCGATGTCTGCGGGGCACCCCGCTCCCCTCGCCATGGGAAATCCACGCCTCAGCGCCTGTGGGCTTTTCGCCGTGAATTTGGGGGCAATGAAGGGAGAGCGGATTGCCACCGCACCCTCCCGTCTGAACCGAGAGAACCGATTCGACGGTTCCGGTTCCGTTACTCGTGGCGGCGCTGCCTACCGACGGTGGTGCGAGGGCGCCACCGGTCCTAGAGTGCGCTCGTTGACGAGCGATTTTAGGCTATAAATACGTGTGTAAGTTACCATTAGTCAGTAGTTCTTGTTATTTTTGTATCGTTTTAATTAATATTTTTGGTTGTACCTCTTGCTAATAATAAACGCGTGTAAAACGAACCCTGGGTTTTTATTGGTAAAGCTACGTTATTACGGTAAGTTCTCCACTGAGCATCCGCGGTTTATAGGAGGAGTGAGTGTCGATTTATCGTCTCCATTCAACTGGATAAATAAAATTTACAGATTGTTGTTTGGCTTTTTGTTTAGAATTTGTGAATAATATTTTTTTATCAGTAAAATTTATGTGTGTCATCCAGTTTTTTTCTTGTTTATAAACAATTTTCAATATTTTTTTATTCCTGATAAAAAAAAAAATTCAAGTTTTTCTTTCAAAAGATGTGAATTTAAAGCTATTTTTTAATCTTCAGTAATTTCTGATTAGTTATTTTAATAAATTCGAGTACTTTTCAACAAGTCGTGATGTATGCCTTGAAAATATAAACGATCATTGAAACTATGAAATCATCAAACATTTGGTTATTTTCAAGTGTTTTTCTCACATTCATCTCAACAGTAATACTAGAGTCAAGACAAACAGCCAAACTGAAGAATTCTTTATCATCAGCGTATAATAAAGAATCAGAGGACGATTCATCTGAAAAGTTTGATCCTTTCGGTCCAAAAGTACTATGCTCTTTCTTGTAAGCTCACTCATATCGTCAAATTAGATCTACGTACGTCTACTTTTATGTTAAATCGTTATTATTTTTAGACCAATGGAGTTTCTTGATTGCCAAGAACCAGTAGATTGGAAAGGCAATAAAACAGCTCGCGATGAAGCTGGACATGGTTGCTGGAAGGTTAGAATTTCTGATGTTCGGTAATTGGTTCTATTTCCGTGTAAATTTAATCAGATTATTCTTTCAGTACGGAAGTTACCGTTATGAAGACGTTGAAAGAACGAGTGTCAAATGTGAAGTACTTAAAGACATCGAATGCTTTGGAAACAAAACTTTCTATAGGGATGGAATCCCATGTATAAAGTATGATATTTTCATCCCTAAACATTAAATTAAGATTTCGATTTGTAAAATTTCAGGTGTGTTTTTTCTGTTCAGGTACGGAGGATATTATTTCCTGACTACGTTGTTATTCAGCATCTTATTGGGCTTTTTCGGTGTCGATCGTTTTAGTCTAGGCCAAACTGGAACAGGTGTTGGGAAATTATTAACTATAGGTGGAGTTGGAATTTGGTGGGTGGTCGATGTTATTTTACTAGTTACGAATGGTCTTTTACCCGAAGATGGTAGTAATTGGGAAAGATACAAATGATTTGTGTCGTTCATTTAAAGAAATATGTATTTTTGTGATATTACTTTGATGTTTATGATAATGCTTTATATTGATGTATTTTTTTTTCTATTTTGTAGGTTTCTTGCTTACTTGTTCTGTGATTTTAAATAAATATTTACGTACGTGTACTCTTTTTACATTTGATGATTAATACCTAGGCTATGATTCATTTGATGAGAAAAAAATCAAGAGAACGATAGAGATACTCCGAGAAATTTTTATGATACATGATTTAAGAAATAATTGGTGTAGATGACAAGTACTTAAATTTATTATTGTCATTACGTTTATAATAATATCCAATAATTACAACGATGTGCAAATTATAAAAAAGTACAATACATATTTTCAAGCATAAAACAAAATTTTGCTCGTATTGGTCCAGAGCGTAAACAAGCAGATCATTTTTAACTTCTTGATATGATGTTTTTGATTGAATCGTTAGACTATTTTTGTCTCAGTTTTACTGTTTTCGGTTTCGAGTTTCACTAAGCTACCGGTAGGAGGCCTCGACTCGTTATTGCACCATTTTACTAACAAACTATGAACAAAGAAAAAAAAAAATTAAAAATGATGTACGATTATCATCAAAAAGCTTTTTCATCATTAAATTCATACTTAGACACGTAATCGAGAGGCGTCCAAGTAGAGAAATTAGCAGTTGGCATGAATTTACGATTCAAAGGAGTATCTAGAGTAAATGGTAGAAGCGCAACGACGGTGCTTTCAGCCGGTAATCCACCATTGCAAGAGCCTAAGGATTTAGTGAGGTGATGAACCGATGCTTTGAACATGCCATATCCAATCATGCCTAAAATAAAACAAAAATCATTATTTTTCTGGTAATTCTATTTCATAAAGAGATTCGTTTCCTATTACAAACCTGGAGTAGGATCAAGAGAGGCGGCTGAACCGGTAAAAGTTAACAATCCTCCACTTTTCAACAGTTTGGCAGCAATAGAAGATGCAATTATGGAACTAACAGCGCTTTGTTTGAAAGTCAGGTCACAATTTTTGACGAAATCTACAAAAAACGGGTATATTAATACCGTAAATTTATAAAAAATGAATACAATTTTGTAATTTACCTTTGGACGCAGCGTTTCCACCAGCCCAACCACCAGCGACACAGATAATGGCATCAACTTTATCTTCGCCTAATTGCGATTGTAACTGACTTATGACCGATTTTTCCTAGAAAATGAACAGCCTAATTAACACCTATTTTTTTTTTTGCAAATTACAAACACAATACTGCAAACGAACCTGTTCTAATAGATCTTCTTTGGTGTCTACGATGATATTAACATCAGCAACGTCATTCGCTTTCGGGCCAATATTTCCAACCCACTGAAGAAATATATTCAATGTAGAGATTATTTCTCGTTAATAAAGAATGAAATATGTACATACCCATTTCTGTGCTTTAAAGGTATCAACGCAAACACTTCCTAAGCTTCCTTTGCCTCCATAAACCAAAATTTTTTTAGTCGACATGGCTGAAAAATATCAAAGGCGTGTTCCGTATTATCTTAAATCGATAGAACTGTGATTAATTACGCTACCTATAGGAACTAGTTTAAAAACCTCGGAGCGGCAACCGTGAAAGATTTGCCCTTCCTATTTCTAATGCAATCGCTACATGAATGTACTTTCGCTTTCCAATTATTGTGATAAGAAATGTGATTACCTGCGAGGAGCGAGATGAAATGAATTCTAATTTCCCTTTTAAAAGTTTGAATTTCCCTTTGGAAGATTTCTAAAAGTTCACGAAAGTTGACAGAAACACAGAAATGAAAAAGAATATCAATTATAACAGTGATAACAGGATAAATCTTGTTGATGGTTGATAGAAGATCATGGCGAAGGGTAAGGGGAGGAATCAACAACCAATCGTGAATCCTCATTTCAATTTCAAATTTTCAATATCCCCACCCCACAGCCTACCGAAGTTGAAACTTTTTAAATGTATACTTGAAAAATTGAAAATGTTTTCTATTTATTTTTTCTTTTCAAAATTGAAACTGTTTTTAACATATTTCATGTTTGATTTGATTGATGATCAAAATCATATATCTTTCAATTTGTTTTGATTCGAAAAAATATTTCACTGTCAACTTCCTTGTTCTTTATCATTACTGATGGGGAATGATAAAAGTTCTAACTTTTCGATAATCGGTCACAATTTATTTTTCACATTAAGAGGTTAGTTCTTTAAAAATTTCAATTATTTTGCGAGTATTCGACAACGTCAGTCGTGAAATGTTGTCGAGAGTTAAGGTGACCACGTTGTATTCTACAGTTACCGTGAGGAAGAGAATAAAGCGTTCTGTCGCCGGAGAAATCAACTTGAAAAGAACTGCTGCCGATCAGTTCCATAACCTTTCTGAATCCGAATATGCTACGTTGGTTAAGTTCATTCGGGATGACATCGCATCGAGACCAGTATTGACTGCGGATGAACGTGAATCTATTCACGATTTACTAATTGACATGTAGGTGAATTGTATATTAATGCTTTTTGGTATGAATTATTATTAAAACGCTGTTTTTATTCACAGAACTGCAGCCAGCGGATGCGAGCCTGTTCCCGAGAGTGAATCGGAAGATTCGAATTCAAGTGAAGATAGTCAGATTGAGCAGGCCGGTCAAGATCAAGCTGAAATGGCCCCTCCAGCTATGGCTCCTCCATCCCCGGCTGGATCTTCAGCTTCCAGTGAAGCCGAAACCCCAGTGAAAGTGATTCCTTTTAAAGGTAAACATTATCAAATTGCTAATCGGTACACGTTGTGAATTTCCGATTATATTCACATTCGTTTTACAGATCTTGTAAACAGTGCGCGCCTCAGTCAGTTTGCGGACCATGTCGCTAAAGTTCTTACAAATCTCCTGCCTGCCGTGTCTAGCCGTCCCGGAAAACATTCGTATGCGTGCCAGCTGGCCAGAATTCTCGATCTCGCTGCCATTATCCGAGAGCGATATCATTTACAAGATGGTAGTAAACGTTTACGTAGAAACTGATCTTTGTAATAAGTTGTGTTCTCTTAATATGTCATATTATAATTAAACTAAGCTTTTTGTTCGGTTGACCGTGTTTTTTTTAAAAAGTTGTACGTATAGGTAGTATAGGTTCAAAGTTTTCGAGAACAAGTTTTGCCTCCAAAGTCTTGACGTAATATCCCGCAGTGGAATTTGAAAAAAATGAAAGCTGAATTGGCATTTTCGAATTTTTATACCGACTAAACACTTTTTACGCAGGTAAATAAGCAAATAATATGAAATTATGAATATACCTTTAAATTTCCGATTTAAGAGTCCAAGACAACCAAATCCAAATAAAATAAAGAATCCGCTAAACCACTTCATCTTTTTCGTTTTGTCAGATGAATACAACTTTTACAGATGAACTCAGATGTACCTATTTTTCAATGATAAGATCAAAAATATCTTCATAATTTTATGAAGTATCGATTATAAAATTTTTCTTCATCGAGTTTACTTCCAAGAAAAAATCTTTCAACATAGATACAGAGAATATAGAAAATAATTTTATTAAAGTTCTTAAAATTCGTATCAATAAAAATCCCTACATTTATTTTTCTAATTAATTCAATACAATAACAACTCTATTAGATGGAGAGTAGAACTCTTATCTTCTATCAGAGATCTCGTGTACAAATAAAATTTATTTTTTTTATTTGTCGCGTTTGGTTTTCAAAGGTAAGACGAATAACGGTTCATTTTCTTCCGGTTTATCGGCATATACGCTCCATGTTCTCTCTATTAAGTCGAAGATACCTGAAAACATCATTAAAATGATACAAGTACATAGGTATCTAGTTTTTTCACTGTAGATAATCTTGAGTGCTTGTATTATCAAAAATTAATCTTACCTATAGCAATTGTAGCAATAGGTTCTCTCACATTCGGATCTTTGTAGTTATAATCGCGAAAAATAGTGAAATTATCTTTTTCTTGATGACTTAGCAAATGAATTACATCTTTTTTCGTCTTAGGTGGTTTACATTGATCAAAAACACGTTGTCTGTTATCACTACTTTCCACAATGAGACCACCAATTTCAGGAACTTTCAATCTTAAATACCTGTAGGAAAAAAATGATCATCAGCATAAATAAATTTTATAAGGAAAGAATAATTCCCTCTCATTTCAAACCAATTAACATACTTATTGCAATGAAAAGAATGGTCGCCGGGTTTAACCACTAATTTATTCAAAATCGATTCGTCCGTCACTAAAGAAGACGCTCCAACTTCAAAATTGTAAAATATTCGGTCACCGGGTTCATCCAAAAAAGTTACGTTGACGCTGAAGCCTTCAGCAGACCCGCATCCTTTATCCTTCAATATGTTTTCCACATCGGTTACATTTTTCGCAGTTAATAATGCTCGGCAAAGGAAAAACTCGGCTGTGAAAGAAATCCATAATTGGTTAATTCCAGTCGTTATGGATCTTCTTCGATCGTAATTTTTTTTTTTCAAAAATACTAACGTGTTTTAGGAGCAAATAATTCTTTAGCAAAGATGACGTTTATGGAATACACGAGTCCATCGTAATTGTAATTCATAGTGAAACCAGGTAGATGACCAGCATAGCACAGAGAGACAAATCGTTCTTCTGATACTTTCCATTTACCTTGAGGTTCGTCGCAAATTATATGGGCTGAGACGAAATAGAAATGGCTCAAAGTGTCTGCGTAGGCGTCTTCTGTATGACCCAAGATTGCCTGAAAAAGTTTCCACATAAATATAAATAAAAATTTTTTCAAAAAAAAAAAATTGTGCATAATATTTTAATAAATAGGTAGTAAAATTACTTACTTGTCCCGGTTCATTGCAACATACGGACGAACATCCACAACTAGTTTCATTAGAGCAATCAATTCCTAGTACGACGGGAATTATATGTCCAATATGTAGCAATAGTAACTGTAAAATATAGGGAAATTGTATTAAACTATAATCAATTAAGATTACATAAGTATCAATCTCACGCGAGATGTGAATAATTTTCAAAGTCACATTCTCGAATACTTAATAATGATGATCAACGACAAAAGGCAGACCTTGCAAGTGCAATCTGTTCACGAATAGCTCATTTTTTTTTCACTAGAGCCATTTAAAAATGGCATAAAACGAACATATAATTCGACAAGAAAAGGGGAATTATTCCAATGTTGATTTGAAAATGCTGACCCTACTGATGATTTTTTTGTAGGGGTTCTGTTTTCATTTTCTAAAAATATGTGTAGCTAATAGTCAAGTTTTTCATTTCTAAGGAACGTTTTTTTTTTTTTTTTTTTGAAAATGATTAGGTATCTACTTTGATACTTTAAATCATTAAAAATAGGAAAAAAAATAGAAATACATGCCAAGATTAAAAATGAATAAGTATCAATTCAAGTTTAAACCTTGGAGATAATTTTTTGATAAAAATAAGATCGTCATATTTTTTAAAAAAATTTCTAAAGATTATCTTACGAGTAACTTTTCTTAGTTCTTTGCTCTAAAATTTTAAAAATAATTCATTACAATCTTTCAGAACAAGATTCAGCTAAAAGATTCTCAAAAAAAAAACCATAAAATTCCTACAATCAAGCACATACGACTGCTTTTTGGAAGAAGGGTAGATGGGTTCTTTCATGGTGATGGGTTGGATTTTGGATTTTTTAAAAGTTTTTCCAAGGCTACGTTTCGATTTTTCATTTTAATTAAGTATGGCCTTTTTCTTAAAATTTCTGCTTTTTTTCGTGAACAACGTATTTTCTAATTGTTTTAATGTAATTTATTCATTTTTCAGAAGACCGCTCAAGTTTTTCCTGATTTTATTTTAAATTGTTAGTTTTTTGATGATGGTTTGGTTTTTGGTTTTTTGTTTTTTTTGTGTGAGGGGGAGGGTGTAAATTTGTCTTTTGAGGTGATTTTTTTTGGCTATTTCTACAACTCAAGTTATTTTCTTGTGGTTTTTTTTTGAAACATTCCTTGATTTTTATGAAAATAACTAAGACGCCATAGCCATCAGTAATACCAGACCTATAGTCAGAATTCAGAAATCAACTTTTCATCGAAAATCTTTCTGACCTTGGTTTTTTGTTTTTTTGGAAGAAATGGTATCATCATAAAGATTAATTTTTTCATTTCTTTTCTAAAAATTTTCTTGTTTTTTTTTTAAATCTTTGATTTTTTTTCGTAAAAATGTATGGAATTGAAATTATTTATTTTCATTCTGAAGAAGTTCTGGTTTTTACTTCTTTTAAGGGGTGGGGGGAGAAGGTAATCTGTTTTTTAAATAAAGATTCGTTTTTTTTAAAAAAAATGGCCAAATTTTTAAAAAAATCTGAAAATTTTTGAGTTTTGTTTTTGTTCTTATCAAGATACAAATAATTATGATTCGTTTTGAAAAAATTACCAAGTTTTTATCACTAGTATGTAAATTTTCTGTCCCCTCTCCTCCCCGAAAGTAAGTCTGTATTTAATTTCTGTTCAAAAATCCCAAAACAGCATTGACCAAATGTACCATTGGCATTGAAATAATCAAAAATGTAGGTATATGATTACTCCAGAATCCAGAACTCGATTTTTCCCCTAAATTTTTTAAAATTTGTTCAGTAAATCATTCTTTAAGCATGTTCTTTTTAGAAAAAATCCAAAAAGGCAAGGGTAATGGACATAACAAAATAGGATTCGATTTTTTTCATCAACAAAAAATTATTTTTTGGAAAAAAAACGTTCAATATCTAACAGCAGTTGGGAGAGGGATTGGAAAACCAATTTGAAAGAGACCGTTCAAAATTTAAAATATTTTAATAAAAATCTAGCTACCTAAATTGCAATTGTAGCAAACTGAAGAAGACATTTTTTGAAAAATTATTTTTGGTACCAAAAATGACTTTTTTTTGAACATTTTATACTGATCTTGAGGCCATCAAGAAAATACCAGCTACGACAAAAAATTGGACATAATCAAAAAAACTACATCTTACTTTATAAAAAGGAACTTCGGATCCATCAGCTGTGCCTTGAATTTCTCGCACATATTGCGGATAATTCTGATTCACACATTTTAATATATCTTCGTACACTCTTTTGCCTTTTTCGGTCTCATGTAATGGAATATATTCATTATTCAGGGCACCATTAAACCGGACGAAGTCTTGTATTATCCCCTTGAACGTCCTACCCTGTAATACGACGATTCGAGTCATTAAACACATTTATATTATCGTTTTACTTAATAAGATAATAACTACTTTATAATCATTTCTTAGAACTGTACAACGACAATATTTCAATTTCAACCCTGATTAATTTAATTTCTCGAGACCTTTCGCTTATTTTTGTTAAGGTTTCGCCATCTTCATTATAGATTTGCTTCTAAAATTAATACCGGCGAAATATGAATATTTAAATTGTATCGGCCTCAGTAGAGGTTATTAACGTGTTAAGGCCAATACTGGCCAATATGATTATAAAAAGCATATCCTTTGAATATAGGTATAAATTAATATGGACAACTTTATCATCGTAATGTCATCCTTTAATCTGAGATAAAACAAGTTTCCAACTTCCTGATTTTTTTAGTCCAAACAAAAGTGTAGAAACGACCTTGGTACAACTAACCCTAAGAGAATGCGGTTTTTTCGCCAACTGGCTAGTTTTTTTTTTCCTATTTTATCAATTACAATGTGTAGATCTATAATTCGTCCATATTTAGACTCATATTTCGGTATAATTAATCTCGTTCGTCGAGCGAAAAGATGTCTCCGACTCATTGAATTAAGTAATTGCGGTGTAATTGTACGCAGCCTATTTTAACCATCTTAGAAATTCTCTTCCAGTTGAATTTTACTTCGAATAAAGCCGCAAGACTGCTGATAAGCGATAATGATATTTTATAAGAAAATAACCCAGCAACCTTGCACTTCACCGGTTACATATAAATCACGTGCAACTTTGTGGTACTTTTAAACAAACCTAACGTAATTCTTCGGGTATCTAGAGAAAAATCTACATAAAGTAGCATTCTTAAGTCTGACGATAAGATCGTTATTAATCAAAATACCTGACGCCGGGTTGAACTTCATCAATGGATTTATAAACTCGATCGCAGGTCTGGTTTCACGTTGAGAGAAAAAAATTTACATAATAAATGATACGACGTAAAGAAGGCACTGGCGTCAACATATTCGAACAAGGCGTTCGTTTGAGAATAATTATACATTATTTTTTAGGTACCAATTTTTTTCCTTTCGGGCGTAATTTTTTGATTAGTGTTTTACCGGTTGCAAATTGTGTTTTTTTTGGCACTAGTTTACGAAGTCGTGATTTTAATTTGCAAAAAGATTGCGCGAAGAATTTCAATTATTTTTTGTGTTTATTTTTTACGTCGATTGTTTGTTTGGAAAATAAATTATTTGGGTTGGAATGAGACCTTCAATGACAGAATCCTTTTTTTTAGGTGGAGTTCTTTTTTTTTCTGGGGATAAAATTTATTTTTGCCCTGAAGAGGTGTCCAAAATATTTTAGAAACGATTTCGCCATATTTTCCCGGGCTTTTTGGACTCATTTTTTCAACTTTTCCACATATTTATGGAACATGGAGAGGGAGGGGTTTTCAAGTTGGTTTCTTGATAATGGTCAAGGACATTCTCACGTTTCAAAAAATGAAAAAAAAAACAGATTTTAAATAAATTTTCAAAAAGTGCGATTTTGCTTTTGTAGGACTGAATTTCTATTTCAGTAAGTCCCTAAGACCTTGTTTTGAAAGGAATGAAGATTTTTTCAAGAAAGGAAATTATTTATTTCAATTTTTTGAATTTTTTTGATGGTTTGAGCGATTAAAAATCGAAAACGAAATATTTTCTTGAAAGAATTTTCTAAAATCAAAACTCACTTTAAAAAGGAAGATGCAGGGGGAAATTTTTTCAAAATAAATTTTACTGTTTTTCAATTTTTTCGGAATTTTTTCAAATTTTTTGAAAATTTCAAGTGAGGAAGCATAAATTTTCTTGAAAATCTCCCGCTTCCGAACATTTACCAAGATTTTGGAACGATTTTTTTTTTTTTTTTTTGTGAAAATATGAAAATGATACCTATTCATTGCCTAAGTATTAAATCAACATCGATTTTTTTTGTTTCGAAAAATCACGTTGAAAAAAACAAAAAACTTATCCTATTTTTTCTGAAAATTTACTGTTTGAGCTTCATTTTTCCAAATAAAACAAAAACTTTTGAAACAAAATAATCAATTTTAAAAAAATTTTTCATTTCAATTTTGAATAAATTCGATTGTTTTTCAAAATTAAAATCCATCCTAAGCGAAGCAAGGGCAAATTTTTTTCAAAAAGAACCTGAGCCTGGATATAAAAATCACCCTTCAGGTATCAAAAATTGATTTTTGAGTGAAGGCTTTTCCTTGATTCTGCCTCTTCGAAAAAGCATAAAATCAGTGTCAACTCAAAAACCAATTTTTGACACTTAAAAATGGCGTTTATCTCCAGGTTCTCATATGAAACGGAAAAATGATTTTAAAAAAATTTTGCAAAGTCATTTTCAGTTTTTAGTGAACTGAGAAAGAAACGGAAAAAAGAACTCAGTTTTGATTAAAGGTGTAATTTTTGTAAGGAGTTGATAAAATAAAGGAAAGTAGACCCCCTCCCACACACACACACACACACAAAGGAATTGAAGAACACAAGGAGAAAAGGAACAGAAGAACAAAAAACTACAAAAATGAAAACTTGAGAAAAAAATAAAGAACAAAACAGCAACATTTTTTTGAAGAAGAAAAATATGAACAAAAAATTTTCAATTTTCTTGATATTATGGTTTTTTTTAAACAATTAAATTGAAAATTTCAGATTAAAATCGAATTTTTTTAATCTAAAAGATTTTTTTCTGTTTATATTCAAACCAGAAAAGTGCCAAAAAATGGTTATCAATACTTCGTTCAATGTTTGGAAAATTTTCACCTCAAATTTAATTTTTCGATTGAAAATAATATTTTTCTATCGAGAGGAATGATTTCTACCAATTGTGAAAAAAAGAATAAGAGAACAGAATGGGTAGAAAAATAGAACACAAATAGAACAGTTTTTTTTTTACAAAATTCATAATTTAATAAGCAAAGACATACAGTTAGGTACATTCAAATATGTATCTTTTTTTTTTGTTTACCTATACCTAATATCGTAAAAAAAATTCCCATCAAAAAAAGTCACATTTATTGAAGAATAGAAAAGTTTGGCTCGAGAGGGAAAGAGAGCAATTTTTTGGTCAAGTGTGTGATAAAATGAGAAGAGAAACACTTCCAGATAATAAATTCTAAATTTTAATAAAATTCTGAAAAAAATTCAAAATTCCAAATTTTTAGGATTTTTCAGAATTCCACTTTTTTTTAGAATCCTTCAAATTTTCTAGATTTTCAATTTTTTTCTCTCTTCCAGGTTTTTCAGTGGACATCCTACCTTTAATTAGATTACCAAGGAATAATAATTCAAATTCATTCAATTAATGATCAGAAAAATTTTATTTCAATATTTAAAAATATTTCACTCAATTTATTCAATTTTCGTTTTCAAAATTCATCTCATACTATTTTTTTTTGAAAATATTGAATTTTGAAAATCTTATCGAATATACACAATCATTAAATTGGAAAAAAATCATCATCAATTCGAATCACAATTTAGAATTTTTCGAAAAAAAAAATCCATCACAAAAATGCAATCACGACCCAAAAATTAACCAAATTTCTCTTCATAAAAAATTCTACTTACCACGTCAAATCCAACGTCATAATGTGTACCTCTGGTATACAAAATAGGTATAGAATTACGTCTACCTAACGGAATATCCATCATTTTACTAATATTCGACACTACTGGCGCGAAAAAATTACCATTAAAATTTTTTTTACACCTTGACACTGTAAATACGTTAATGATATTGAAGAAATCAGCGCATCTGTGCTGTGTTTGGTTTTGCTGGGTTTATAAGGTCATATCGTAATCATTCGTACACCACACTATATTCCCCTTCCTGGCGGAGCTTATTTTTCATATTTACTTGAAAAATGAAGCCATACGTAGAATGAAAAAAAATCCAATGTGTAATTTTCAAGGTTACATTTACGTAATGTCGAAGAATACGAGTCGTAAAATTACCGAAGATCGGTTTTCAGCCTATATGAAAATAGCCCCGAAAAACCAATCGGCTTCCGAACGACAGTTCCTCTTTTTTATTCGTCGAAATGATAATAGTGGTCGTTGATGATGTCTGGGGTATCGTTTTTGGTGATCTGATTCATCAAAAATACGTATTCTTAATACGAATATAATTACTGTTGATTGGAAATCGTGATTTTTAAATTGATTTATAGAGATGGTCGTTTTTGTCAAGAAAATTTATAAAATTTTGGGATGTTTATTTTTCAATTCGAGTAGTTTAATTACGTATAAATAAATTCATAAAGGTGGGTAATTAAAGAGCAAATTAGTGTAGAGATATAATTAAAATTTTTGTACGAAATACGACTTACGACCTAGCCTCGCTTTTGCTTATCAATACCTCGTTGAAATTATGAGTTTAAATACCTTAATGTTTTATCAAAGCGACGAACTGTACTTGGACTAAATTTAACACATAAATATGGTAGTAAAATCGAAATCGGAACGAATCCTATGGTGAAATATGTTACTTTGACCTTTTTTTTTTCAAATTCAATATTTATCATAGTTTCGAGATAAGAACTAAGTAAATGGGTAGAAATTTGACATAATTTTACCATAATTTCACTTTCGGGTATTCCTTTTTCAAGTAAAATTATTTAGGACAATGGAAGTTTCGATTTTTGAAAACTCCTCGGTAGAGGATCCAAGGGGGAAAAATGATTAATCGTTATAAAAGCTATCAAAAAATCGTCCAATAATTTGTTTGCATAAATCATAAGAAGTGATTGTTTAGCCCCTTTTCTTTTCAAACATTTATAAATGAGAAAGAAAGGACATGCGAGTTAAAATTGTAAAAAAAGTTCGAAAAAATTTTGCCAGAATAATGGTCTTGGAAATAAGTAACCTATTTGAGACTGAGAGGTTTGTTTCTGATTTGAAGGAGAGTCCGATTTTTGGAGAAATACCCTCCCTCCCCCTCAAAAAAATCACCAACCCATGTTGATCTTTAAATTTTTAACGAATTTTTCAAAATTCAAACCATCAATAAAAAAACGACTTTCTCGAAAAAATTCTAATTGTTAAAGCTTTGAGTTTGAATGTTTCTTGGAAAGAATGAGGAGGAGGAGAGGGGTGTGAAATATGGACCAAAATTTCAAGTTTTACCACGTCTTTTAGTAAGTTATTTCACCTCAATTTTTGGTATAAGTACATCAATTGAAATCTAAAAAAAAAAAAAAATGAAAATGGCTCGTTTCATTACTTTTTTCAAGTTGACGTCTTTTTCCGGTAAAAATGATCGATGAGGAAAATGCCATTTTTCAACTTTTAAAAATGTGATATGTCTAAGCCAAAAATTGAAATGGAATGACTCCAAAAATATGGAGTATAATTTAAAAAATGTTGATCCATGTTTCACCTCCCCCCTCCCACCACCAGCGCACTCTTTCCAACAAACATTCAATTCAAAGTTACAATATTATTTTATTTTTCACTCATGAATTCGGCTTCCAAGTGTGACGTCAATTTACCACTACAAATGCACATCATCAGTTTGTTTACTTTTTCAAAAGGGGGATTGACGAAAAAAATAACATTGGTTCTTATGGGAGTTCTATAGTTTTTGCAATTTTTTTCATTTCTGACTAGTAGAATTCTTTTCGTTTTAACAATTATTTTGACTAATTTAAGGACTCGACTCGACAAAATATTCAAAAAATAAAAAATTCAACACACCAAAATTGAAAAAAATTGAAAAAACGATGGAGCTCACATAAGAATCAATGTTAATTTTTTCGACGTTCCCCCTTTTGAAAAAGTACACAAACTGGTACAATTTGCATTTTGCATTTGTGGTGGTACGATGACGTCAAGACTTGAGAGCCGAATTTTTGTATTATTACGATTACGATTAAAGGATATTTTTATACATGGCCAAAAACGTATTTTTTGGAGTTGTCTAGAAAGGAAATGAATAAAATATAAAATTTAATCTAAAAAAACAGTTTTTTTTCATAAATTTACAGCTATCTATCAATTAAAAATTAGATTTTGAAAATCTTGAGTTTTTGGTGCTTGACAAATATTTTCAAATTTTAACCACATCGCCTCGAGATGGGGCTTCGGAATAATTTTTGGCACCGAAACATTAAAATTTGAAAAAAGTGGTACCTACCTAATTTTTTCTGAATACTTGAAAAATATTTCAAGAATTAATAGTGATAAATTGAGTAAAGGTGGGAAAAAATTGTCAGAAACATTTTCGAGTTTCCACGTTCCACAGCAAGACCATTTTCAGTAACATTTTTAACAAACTTGTGTCAATTTTTAAACATTTTCTTTACAGCGGGAGCAAAGTTTTACTTTTCCTTCCTCTCGTGAAACCCTCGAGTGTTTTTAAATTCGAACTTTTCTTCTGCAATAAGAAAAAATATCGAGGAAAAAACAATTTTTGACTCCTTCGTCGTGCAGTGGCGTATCCAGAAGAGTCCGAAAGGGGGGTCTGGGTCGGAAGCTTTTTTTTGGGTGGCTGCAAAATGAGTACAGAGACTTGAAAAATGAGTAATTTTTAGGGGGAGGGGAAGAGGGAGGGGTAAAAATGAGCCTCTTTTTGCACTTCAGTCTTAAATAGTCCGTAGAATATACGCTCGGGCGAAGTTTCGAAAAAATGGGATATTTAATGCCCAATGTTAATGCCCGAGCGAAGTAAGGGCGAAGCTTTGATAAAATTAGATTTTTTAATGTCTAAAAAATACATTTTTCACAAAAATTCTTGACCTCAAGGGGGTCCAAACCCCTCATCCCCCCCGGCTACGCCTCTGTCGTTGTGAAATAAATTATTTTGGAAATAATTTGGTAACTTTCAAGATGATATGAGATGAAGATGAAAAATAAGTAGAAGGGTGATAAGATGTGGACATAATTTTCTATTATCAAGAATCTACTTCAATTTTCGAAAAAAAAATCTAAATAAATTATGCAGTTAGGCTAGTCACCAACCTGAAAAAAGTGCTGTTATTTCATATCCAGTTTTGGACACACTTCGACACAAAATTGAAATAAACTGCATTAATCTACAAAGAAAAAAATAAAATAACAAATTTTACTCTGATACCAAAAAAAATTAATAGAGAATTAGAGAATTAGAAATTGCCTAGAAGAAACAGTGGGAAAGTATGCACATTTATTTACATCAAATTACTGTCAAGTATACTAAAAAAAAATTTTTAAAAATTGAAAATAAGTACCCAGAAGGTTAAAGTAGTGATCTAAACCTAAGTTTGTGAGTCGAGGGACAAACGACGGCGGTAAAGAAAAAAATTCTCAACCACTGCTTCTATTCTGTTTAAAGCTGACAATTTCATGTTCGAGAATAATTTCGAAGATTTGGAAAAAAAATTATTACCTCATTTTATGAAAATTTCACCAGATTTATAGAAAAAGAGGGGACGTGGAGGTGGTTAAAAATAAAATGTATTCTTTTACCCTAAAAATTGTATGTAATTTTGAAAAAAATTCTCCTTTTCACAGAGCTCACTTTTTAAAAAAATCAACAGGGGAGAAATTCCAACTCGAAGTAAAATTTTGAGCCCAAAAAAGAATAAATCAAAGGTACATCTCAAAATAATGTTATATCCAAAAATTTAGGTGCTCTAGTTCATTTTTTGAATTTTGGTGAATTTTTGAAATTTCAAAATGACCTTATCACTACACAATATGAAAATTTCATCTCGAAAACAAAAAAAACAGAAATTTAGTATGTATCCTATTTTCGATTCCCCCCCCCCTTGGATTGGAATTGGTTTCAAAACATTTAAGATCCTCCAGAAAATTTTTTAAATTTTCCAATGCTGGAAAAAAGCCTATAAAAATGGTCCATACGAACTTCAGCACCTATAATCGTTGATTATCAATATTAGTGACCTATTTGATCGATAGAAGCAGATTTTTCTAAAACTCACAACTTTTTGATCAGATTCATATTTTTGACAGAAAATTGAATTCTTTCCAGGAAAATGATTAACCGAGAAATATAAATTTGAACTCAAAATTTCAAATTCTGGAAAATTTAGTATTAATCAAACTAAAAAGGAAGCGATTAAAAGTGCTAAAGTTCGTATGGACCATTTTTATGGGATTTTCTCCAACACTGGAAAATTTCAAAATTTTCTGGAGGCTTTGAAATGTCTTGAGAATGCTTTCAATCGATTCGATAGGTCGAAAATAAGGCATATTCAATGTATTTTTTTTTAAATTTCCGGGGAGCTTCTCTGTCTGAAATCTCCATTTTGTTTGTCTTCAAATAGAAAAATTCAATGGGATTTCAAAAAAAGAAAATGATCTCGATTTCTCCTTCATTAAATTATTAGTACTTTTCTCATTTTAAAAAAAGCCCATCAAAGATATGAATGTAATTTTCGACCCCCCCCCCTCCCCCAATATCCCCAAAATTACCACCATTTTTTAGGATTATTTCACGAAATTTTTCATCTTTATATAGTAATTATTATCCATTTAGAAAATTTCATCACAAAATCGTGGTTTCTCCAGTCATAAATTTAATAATGAGGAAAAGCTTATGCTACCATAATTTCAAAGAATATTCTAGAATATTTTTATTCCATGAATAACACGCTAGGTAGGTCTAGGTACCTATTAGCTAGGTAATAAGCACACGAGTAGGTCGTTTTCTATAGAAGACATAAAAGTTACGCAAGATGTCGAATGAAAAATAATATAATCGTTATCTAATCCAATAATAATGTAAAAATTTTACTACGTTTAATCCCCCAGCAATGGTTGCCTCCTCCTTGATAACAATTTATATTAAGATTTTATCACGGACTTTTAGAACCAAACAACTTCCTAAACTAAAATATCAAAATTTTCATTATTAATAATCAGATTTCTTTATGAAAGGTTCCCAAAAATGATGCATATAAAAATTTTCACTCGTTTTCGTTCATCTTTGCTTTTCAGTTATTGGACTAAAATCAATATTTTTCGGTAAGTATTGAAAATTATCAATCCATTTGGAAAGGGTTTGAATTAAATAAAGGTGATTTTTAATAATTCAACGAGACTTATCAATTTACAGCCCTTATTTCATTCATCCAACATGAAAATAGAAAAATTCACTAATAACTGGAAAATATTTTGAAAAAAATCTAATTCCAAAAAAATAAAAATCAACATTAACAAAATATTCAACCAGAAAAATAATCCATTCAGTTACCAAAATCATCAAAATGACCCGCAATACAAAAATCTACCTAATTTTTACAATTTTTCTACAATTGAAGTTACCAGCAGACTCGAAATTTGGCACAGATAACCCGCTCACCCAATCCTACATCGATCTAAGCAAACAGAAATACTTCATAGATAAATCGCTCCTAATCCAAAACATATTTGAAAAACACATCTTCAGTTATTTTTACATCACAGCTCCAAAGGGATTTGGTAAAACAACCTTAGCAAATATGATTCATTTTTTCACCCAAGCAGAGCTGAATGGCACAAATCAACGAAGACATTTCAGACACACCGTAGCTTATAAATTTTTCAAAAACAGAAAAATCTCAAGATCGAAGAAAGTACTGGAAAAGCATTTATCGAGATATTCAGTATTACGATTAGATTTAAGGATACACACACCGTCTCACGAAAGTACAGAAGAAATATTAATCGCAAAGATAATATCTCGAATACAAAACTGCTACCGAGAATATAAATGGATTTTACCAATAATTCAAAATAAAAAATTCACGTATTTCAAACCCAGTGATGCCAGACCAATGATAGGCTACATCGAAAAAGCCATGACAGGGAGACTTTTCGCAGATGAGGCTATAAACGGTTTAACTGTTTTATCGAGACTGCTAAATATACATTTTCGAAAACCTGTCATCGTGATAATCGATCATTACGATTATTTAATTGAAAGATTCGTTCGTAGGGGTAAACTAGTGAGAAAAATTTACGATTTCATCGATCGTTTGATTTTTGAAACATTCGATACCGGAGAGGAAAACGTTTACTTGGGATTTATATTCGCTTCGAGTGGTCTCGCTTTTGGAAAAACCAACGAGGTTGAGATACCAGATTATGTGGTCATAGGAGATGAATATTCTGAAGACGAAGAAAGAATACGAATGTTTCGATGGGCTTTCTTGGATGATCACGTTTTCACTCCTTATTTAGGATACAGCGAAGATGATTTGATGGTCTTGAATAGAAAATATCATTCTAACGAAACAGAAAAAACAATTATTAAAAGAAAATTCGACGGGTACATGGCAACTACAGGGTCCTTTTTCTATAGCACGATTCTCGTCACTAAATATTTTACTGATAAAATTACGACCAATCTCAATTCTAATTCTACTCAAGTGGACAATTGCAGACCGCAATACGATAAATTAAGGTTCATCGATCGTTTCATAAAGAAGGAAACAATTCGAGAAAAAATATTAAATTTGATAATATACGACGAGTTGGAATTATTCATTGAAAAAATGTACAAGAAAAAAATCTATTTGCACGAATTCTTCGATCCTAATTCGAAAACCAGTCCTTTCAACCAATCTAATCAAATATTCACCTATCTTTTCGAACAAGGTTACTTGACTCATGGTCTTGAACCTGATCACATTTCAATTCCTAATTTGGAAATAAAAGAATACCTTTTAAAGAGATTACAACTCAATTACGAAGAAATGCAAATCGATGTAAGACAATGCAGCAAAACGATAGAGAAAATATTTTCGTATCAGGGAGATAAAATGGGCTTATTAGAAAAAGAATTAGCAGAAGTGTTACAAGGAGAATTCGCCAAAGTAATCGAGTCTTCAAGTACTCCTAAAATATTGGAATATCAAGCAATTGCGTATACAGCAGCTTTTCAAACAAAATATCGTACCAATGGAGAGATCGTGCTCGAATCGAAAAATAAAGCGCAAATATTATTATCGGAGTTACAAAATAATCAAGCTATGATTGTGGAAGTGAGAAAAGGAAGTGGAGTTGACGAAGATGAACAAATTTCAGAATATAATTGGACGAATATAACGAAAATTAAATATTTAACCATAAATGTTCACGAAAATGGTTCAATGGTAACCCTGAGACAATAATTTAAATGGACATTTAATTTTCAAGTATTTTAAATCTAATTACCATTATTTTTACGTTTCTTCTTTCTATTTTTCTTCTTATTTTTTGAAGATTCATTTTTTCTTTTTCTAGAACTGATTGGTTCTTGAATCTAGTTTTTTAAAAAAATATTTGTACAATTTAATAAAAATTAAAAGATTTATTTTACACACATAAAAATAAATACCTTGATTTCAGCTTGCGAATTTTGAGTACAACGATGTTCTACTAATTTACAAATTCCGCATTTATTGCAATGATTCCAAGTATTCTTGACACATTTTTTACATAAATTGCAATGTTTATACGCAGCTCCGTTCTGAAAGTTGAAAAATATTGGTAAAAAAAAGAATTTGGATTTCATTTTGAAACAATTTTTCACTTACTTTCGAAGTACAAGCGTTGCATTTATCACAGTGTTGATTTTCTTTACAAACCCATCGATTACATTTGGAACAATGTTTATATTCGTCACTGGGCAGTTTGAATTCCGATGGTTCCACGTTAGTGAAAATTCTGACAGCTGATTTACTACTTCCAGTTGATGCATCTGAATTAATTAAATTCAGTTCAATTGCGAGAGTAAAAAAAATACACTAAGAATTTTTACAAAAATTGGCAAAATTATTGTTCTTGGGAAAAATCAGCGGATCTCAGAATAATGCCATTTTGAAAAAAATCATTTTTTTACATTTTTGAGTAGTGCTACCTATGTGGTATTTCGTACCTTGTTTACTTTTGGGAAATCGTTCATTATTTTTTTTTTTCTAATTTTGTTGAGTATAATCAGAAAATTGTGATAAAATTACCTCAAAAAGACGAGATGAAAATCAGAGGATTTTTTTAGCCGATCTCTCTTCCCTCTTTCATGAGGCAAGAACTCTACATTTCACAATTTTAAATTTTTCATTTCATCATTACAGCTAAAGCTGCACTAAACTCGAAAAAGTTGAAAAACTAACCATCCTAGCAGCATACTCTTCCCAAAAATGTACAGTTTGAGATTCTGAGATTCTACGCCTCCTACTTCGGTTCTAATATCAAGGACAACGAGTCAAGAAATCATAGAACTGTAGAAACTCACATTTCACTTTTCTATAAGGACCCCTGGCTTCACCTATCTCATGCACAGAAGACTCAAATTTTTTCTAGTAGGTCGTTCCCTCAAAATAAAACTCTTTCGCCAATTTAGTCAAAATTCTGGGAACGTTTTATCTTCCTCTAATTTAACAAGGTTTCAGGTTTACCATGTTTTTTAAATTTTCGATGATTAACGTAGGCTGCTTTATAATCCAACATAGAAAAACCAGGGAAACTCTTCAAAACGAAAGGTTCCATGAAATAAGGCAAAACGACAAATTCTGTAAAAATAAAACAAATGAGCAAGAATGAAACACTTGATCACTTGAAAGATAATTTTTTCAAGTAAACATCATTACCTATCACATTGGTATCATTTTTCAAAGATTTCAGACGATTGAAAGTATAGGCAAGGGCTTCAGTTTGACCGCCGAATGGAGGATCAACAATAAGAGCTAATTTTTTAGAATTATTCATAAAACGTTCTATGTGAAGCCAACCATTAACATCAAAAGCATGACTATTGAACATATTAAACGGCTGGAATTCGTTCTGATGGTAAAATTGCACCTGAAAATATTATTTTCAATCGTGAACATTGAAAACACATGATGAAATAAACAACTTATAATTCTTACATATCTGGAGTCAATATCCAAAAGCATCGATTTCATGATGTTATTCTTTAATATGAATTCGTGCAGTCGTGGACATCCTAAGCATAATACCGCAGATACGTCCAAATTACGAAAAAAATTAACGATTGTGGTAACAGTGGAGTCTGAAAAATAATACTGAGATTCCCCTTTCGATTCTTCTTTCGGTACGAATAACTGAAATAAATCAGTAAATGATTAGAATATTATCTAAAGAATAAATTGTGACATGACGATCTTTACCATAGATGGTTGCGATAAAACTTCATCAGCCAATGCAGTTTTAGTTTCGTGCTTCTGATGATTGTGTTTTTCTTTCGAAGAAAACAGGATTTCACAAGAGTAGCACCAGTTTCTATCTTGAGTAGGAAGATCTGTTATTCTAAAAAATCAAAAAGATTAATCGATTATTAGAAAGAAAAGACTGATAATCGAAGGGAACTATACGATGAGAATAAAAAATCTTACTTCTGTAATTTACTAAATTCGAATTGACGCTGCTGACTCTCCGGTGGCTTCTTCTCTTTTTTCAAATCATCCTCCCATAAGAAAAATGGGCACCGCTTTCGACTGCGGAAAGCAGAGCATGCGAAGAACTTCTTCTTGGTATTTTTTCGGCAAAAAAGCACTGATGGTCCTGTACAAAAATACGAATGAATAAATCTCAATTTTAGAAGATATTCTGGAGGATATGCTTTCAAAACTTACCATGGGCGCAAGATGGATTATTAGAAATATCCGTGGGACAAAAATCAACCATGATTAATTAAATATTTGTCACTATTGAAGGCAGGTAACTTGAATTCGACGTTTTTGACGAACAAATTTTACGAATTTTCAAATTTTTTTCACAATTCACATGTTTTTATTTTTTAATGATAAAAATCAGTGTTACCTTATTAAATTTTTTACTTCATTTTTCCCTCTTCAAAATTTATTCGTAATTACTCGTAATTTACCCATTTTTACTGTAAAAGCTCAAAAAAAGAAAAAAAATTGTCATAGAGAAAAAACTTTCATAGGTAGCTTTCGAAATCTTTTTCTACACAATTTTCACTCAAGCGTTCATTGGTTGAAATTCATATTGTGAGTTACTGATTGGTGGATTTCCAGTCGATTCAGAAGAGGCAGAGTACAAATCGAAACTTTCCTATTATCTATGGAATATTTACTCATCAAGTTGTCAGTTCGTTGGAACTTCCAGATTCCCACAACAATAATGGAAAACCTTCTTTCGAAGACTGATTAGGTGAAATTTTCAGAATTTTGCTACATCTACTCAAGAAAAACGACGTCTTTACAGAAGTGAGCAGCTGGATGAGATTACTCAACAGTAAGTTATTTTCCAATTACACCTCTTGTTCAATATTTTCGTCGAATTCTGGAATCGAGACTTGCTTACGTGAATGATATCCTATTCGATACAATCTATTTCGTAAAGTTTATGGGTCAAGTATTCCGTTATCTATTAAAACACACACTTTACATGTTAATTACGTTAATGAATAACGTTTTGAAAAACATGACAAAGCATGGTAGGTATCATTGATCAGCAACATTATCACGTGAAGATAATCGAGTGTTTATTTTCTATCAGTTGACTCGTTAAAATAATTTTTGTATTTCATGTCGTACGGTGCAAAATAATAATTTTTGAATGTATCTGTTTCGATTTTTAGGTATTCGACTGTTCAAACGAAGCATGACTGGTGAGCATCTACCCGACCATATCTGTATCATAATTCATTCGTTATCACTTATCAGCTAATTCGCACATATTCGTATTTGTTAGGATTATCCCAAAATGCGGCAGCGGTAGAAGACTACAATCTACAAAAGGTATTACTTGTATCAAAAACTACTCGTTTCGAAGTCGAACAAAATTGCTTTCCGGATTCCGACGATGCTCAGATGCGAGAATTGCTGTTGGAACGAGGCAGCTCGTATTTGCTGCATTCGCACGAACAACATAAGAAATTCGAAAAAGAAGTTATCAGGTGTTTGGAGAAATCCAACGTCGAAGTGAAAATCGTCGACAGGTGAATATTCCATATTTCAACTTGAAAAATCACGCCAGAATAAAACGTGTTTTTTCCCAACAGATACGAACGTCCAAAAGAGTTGATAGACTGGGCTGATACGATTATCAGCGTTGGCGGAGATGGAACTTTTCTTATGGCTGCCAATAAAGTCACCGATCAATCAAAGCCAGTGTTTGGATTCAATTCATTCCCTGAGAGATCAACGGGATATCTGTGTCTTCCTAAAAAATGCTCAGATGACATTTGCAAAACCATCAATGAAATTAAACAGGTATCTATTTAATTTTTTCGTCAGGTTTTGCGATGCTTCGTACGTTTCACAATCTGAGTAGTATTATGCATTGTTATTTTTACACATATTGATAGCGCAGTAGTACCGTAACGAAAAATGATGACGCAATGATCATCGTGTTATTTATTATGTAATTTTTAGCGTAGATTCACTTGGGCTTATAGATCACGAATAAAGATTCAAATTCAAGGCAAAAATATCAGTAAGAAAGCATTTGGTTTACACGATAAATGGGCTAAGAAAAGGTATCTATAATTCAAAATGTTCTCATTCGTGAATAACTAGTTTTTCATGTTAAAATTCACTCCACAGATCATGCATCGAACATAATAATTCACCAGACAAAGCATCAAATTCAGATGATACATTTGATGTACCTTATTTAGCCTTAAACGAGGTATACCTTCGTATAGCTATTTTTACTCCTCAAATTCGATCCATAAGTTCAATTCGAATGAAATTTCAGGTATTTATAGCTGAAAATGCTCCGGCTACAGTATCATATTTAGACGTTTCTGTTGACGATGGCGAATACATCACTACGAAGAATTCCGGCATCTGTATATGTACCGGTTCGGGATCGTCGTCTTGGAATTACACAATGAATCGTATTTCCGAAGACGTCGTTAGAAGGTTATTTTCAATCAGTGGTCATAAAAATGACAATATCGACGAAATAGTAGAAAAATACAACGCTTCGCTGCGTTTCGATGCTGGTACATTACATTTTATTTATGAAACTAACCTATTGAATGAATTATTCACCATATTCTTGCTTTTCTAGCCGATGACAGAATAAATTACACAGTCCGAGATATGATACCAAAGCCTTGCTGGCCAAAAATGCCCAACTTGCCGCCCAAAGCGTTCGCCAACAAGATTGCGATCCGGTCTCAGTGTCGTGAAGGAAACATCGTTATCGATGGCGGATGCAGCTATATGTTCAACTCCGGTGCTACCGTTATATTACAAACCGATCCGACGAAAAAGCTGAAAACTATTAGATTGACTGATCCGAATTTACAGCCGGATAATTGATAGAGTTCGATATCCAATAGTAGTGTTCGGTTTTGAAAACGTAATGGTAATTTATTATACGATATAGATATTTTACTATGTATTGTGTATTTTACGTAAAACTTGAAAGTTTATTATAAAAATGATTACCAGTATAAGTACATACACGAAAGTATTCGAATGATATTATGTTCCCTGTACTTGAGTATTTTTTTTTCTTTATTTTATGTTTTCTTTTTTGAGCTTCCAAACTTTATTCGTAATAGTTTTGTTAACTTTACCATTTATGAATTGTTTGTTTTGTATTTGAAATCTTGAAATTTGTATCATAGACAGATATCACGTTTAGAGTGTTTTTTTTCTGTCGTTTCATGAGAGCTACGTCGGATAGTCGAGTGGTTAAATTTATCGATGTTGTGTTACGAAGTGCTTATGAACTCGATTATGTATTTGACAAGGTGTCAAAGATAATCGTTTTCTTTGAACTTGAATTATATTGCTGATTATTTCTTTACTTTGAGTTACGTCGAATTTTCTTTAAACTTGAACTATATTGCTGATTATTTCTTTACTTTGAGTTACGTCGAATTTTCTTAAATAACTAAACTGGAAGACTGAAAGGTAAATGATTCACTTTAGAAGTAAAATTTTCACTCAACTGAGATAGTCAATACACAGATATGACCAAAAACTTGACTTGGAAAATATTACTTTGAAACTTTAGATTGGAAGAATACACCAGCAACTGAATTGAAATTTAATTTTTAGGAACAAAAAACTTCACAAAACAAATCAGACAGAACAAGTAAATATCACGACGCTTCCATAGAAAATTGATTCATTATCGATAAAAGAATACACCACCGAGAAAACTATATCGTACTGACGATCGGTTTAGGTCTCGTTTTAAAAATGATCTTTTTCGTAACAATTGCCTTTACTTTGAATTCTGCGTTATTATCGTCAATATTCTCACGTTCCATTACAGCCAAAGGTTTATCCAATTTCTGTATTTTCCCATTCAATATGTGATGCCCGATGGTAAGAATTGGTAAAGTAGTCCCATCCTAGAATTGAATATAAAATTAGGCTCAATGAAAACCCCTTAAATGTGAAATACAAGATAAAAATATCTCACGCACGTCTTGGGTTTTGTAATATAAATCTCCAATGAACTGAGAATTAAAAGTGGAACCGGTTCGACATTCTAGATCTCCTTGCAATTCAATGATTGCCCACTGAGCTTCGTCACATCCTTCTTCGCTGAAATGATAAAAAAAATTCAGATTTCGGAACAGCAATTAATAAAGAGAGTAGAAAACAAAGTAATATGTAGAAAATACGTACAGCTTCACGAGAATTGGCATTTTGGTAACACTAACAACACTTCATAGGAGAGAGGAATAAGTAATAACGTTTTTGTTTCAATTATTTAGACACCTTAAACCGCACAATTAAACAAAAAATCAATTTTTTTCAGTTTCAGATTTCAGAATGATTTTGTGTTATCTCAAAATTACCGTATCGATAAGGGAAAAAACCAACATCAATAAACTAAAAGAGGTTAAACCAAATTCAAGATAGGTAATTATTTTTCGGTTTCGCCCATCGACTGCGTTGTGACGTCACTCGGAAGAAGCGGATAAGTAGGTAAACGCATTCACGCGTTCATTTTACATTGAATAGACATAAACAAACGTATTTTTTCAACTTTACATTAAAATAACTCGAAATTTTGAGTGAGGACATAGGTGTTTGAGGTAAGGAAAATGATCTACGTTGAATTCTCTACAAGATGGCGTAGGTTTGAAAGTTTTCCCGATAACCAAACGAAAGCTATTGAAGCTCAAAGTTACGAAAGTGAGATTTTATCGAAAATGTTATGGATTTTTTCAACTTTAAATTAAAATAACTCGAAATTTTGAGTGAGGACATAGGTGTTTGAGGTAGGGAAAATGATCTACGTTGAATTCTCTACAAGATGGCGTAGGTTTGAAAGTTTTCCGGATAACCAAACAAAAGCTATCGAAGCTCAAAGTTACGAAAGTGAGATTTTATCGAAAATGTTACGGATTTTTTCAACTTTAAATTAAAATAACTCGAAATTTTGAGTGAGGACATAGGTGTTTGAGATAGGGAAAATGATCTACGTTGAATTCTCTACAAGATGGCGTAGGTTTGAAAGTTTTCCCGAAAACCAAACGAAAGCTATCGCAGCTCAAAGTTACAAAAGTGAGACTTTTATCGCAAATATGATGCATTTATTTTCTTCAACCATAAAATTTATGGCATAATTTTAATTTTTTTAAAAAATATATACAGATTTACAACAAATTTTGCTGTTTAGTAAAACTTTTTTTTTTAATTTTGGAAAAAAATAAAAAAAAGACAATTTTTTTAAAAAAAATCTTGCTCTGTTGGTAAATTTTTCGACTTTTTATCAGTATTTGATTACCAAACATGTATTTAAGAAAAAATTCAAAAACGAAAAAAAATATTGAAAACGAAATTGTAAAAATAAAAACAAAATAGAATTGAAAACCAAAAAATTTTTCATTTTCAAAACACTGGATTTCTCATTTCTCAATAATTTTTTTTTCCAGATTTTTTAATTTTTTATATTTTTCAAATGAAATTTTATTCGAAATTTTCGTAATTCCCATATTTTTGTTTTAAAACGATTAAAAACATCATAATAACTTGTTTGTCAAAGCAGTTGAGATGTTCAAAAACCACAAATTTTCGACCAAAAAAATGATGAAAAATTTATTTTTTATTCTGTGTAAGATACGACCTCATAAAATTTTTTATATGTCTCATAAGTTCGTCATAAAAATGAAAAATCATTAAAAAATACAGGAAAAAGAAAAATTTTTAGAACTTTCATCAACTTTTTCCTTTGACAAACAGAATACATATAAAAATTTTCATAAATTTCCTACATTGAGTGGGAAAAAATTCGAGTTGTATTTTTTCAATAATTTTTTTCTCCTCATTACGTTCAATTTTACTAAAAATGACATTTTTAATTCGTTTCAAATTAAATCCTCTTCAACTTTTTTGTAATTCTCATATTTTATGCTTCGAAAATAATGAAAATGTCATACTATTTCATAGCTGAAAATATTAAAAAATTCATAACTTGTCTAATTTTCAACCAAAAAAAAAGTTTTTAACGTCATCAGAAAGCATTTTTTTTCCTCTTTAAATATAGATCTCTTCAATTTTTTTTAAACCTCTCGGTATCGTCATAAATATGAAAAAACCATAAAAAAATATGCATCCGCCATATAAAGCGTTAGAACTCTTCTTCCCAGTGACGTCACAATTCTGGTGCGGTAAAGAGGGACGGGTTCCTCCGTTTTTCACGCAAAACGGGTTTTGGTATAACCTCTCTTAGTTTATTGATGTTGGGAAAAAACAAAGTGCAAAAACGCGCCAAAACAATGAAATCAGTTTTGCCTCAAGAAGAATTTTAATTTCTCATCCAATTTTTCAAAATTTTCATTTTAGCATTCCCCATTTTTCGCAAAAAAAATTGATTATTTCAAAATAAAATAAATTCATCGATAGCTCTGTGATGAAAATTCTCAAAAACTATATCAAAATTCAGAGAAAATAAATCTAATTTTCATGTAAAATCAACTTGATAGTCATGTCATAGCGCCATAGCTAACAAAAAATAAAAAACACGCCTAACAAGAAAGTTTTATTATTGATATCGAATACAAAATAAAATGTTTTATAAAAATTCTAAAGCACCCTTTCATAAAAATGAAACAAATTCATATCAAATTCCTTTTAATAAATAAAATAAAAAAGACGATTTAAAAATATACGATTAAAAATTTGATTTCTAGGAAATTTCAAAAATGAAACCGCCGCGAAATTTATAAATAAATAAAAATGGTAAAATGAAAATTAACTAGCGAGGTTAACAACAAGAATAAAATTTTTGCATTGATTTTTATATCCATATGCATTAGGAATGGTAGGAAAAAAATCACCTAGTGTAACCTACAGCACCTCCATAGGTTTAGGTATATCAATGTATGCTACAAAAACGACGATAAATTTGTAACTGGTAAAATAATTAAAAAATTATCACTGTTTTTGCTTATGAAACTTCCGTCGACTCTTTCAACTCGGCTATTTTACGGGCACAGATACTCATCAAAGCTGTCGCATTTTGTTTCTTGCATTCTTCCATTATCTTCTCCAAAAATTCTAATTTATTTAAACGAATCGTCAGTGTGTATGCTGTTTTCAGTCGGTTAACAGCTATGGCCATTTCAATCTATAATCACAATATTGGAAATTAATCAATAGTATTCATTTTCACACTAGATCAAACGTAGAATTTTTTTAAAATATGTACTTTTTGTGAAATGTCAGAAATAGAATTCAAGAACATATCCGGATTTGCGCCTCGTTTTAGAGCAGCACATGCTATGCTATCGATAACATCTTTACGATCGAGTTTCAATTTCTGGATAAGTTCGATTAAAGTTGTTACATTTTTTTCTTGAAGTCTCTGCATAAAATCTTCGGTCAATTTGGTATACACTTTTACAACGTTCATTGAAAATTCAACTATCATTCTGAAAATATTTGTATAAAATAGAACAAAGTCATGAAAATTAATATTTTTATGAATAGAATAATTCTAAAAATTAAGGAGAAGAGAAAAAAATAACGAATAATTGGTGAGACAATTTATATGTTTTGAGGGGAGGGGAGAGAGACAGAAGAATTAGAGGGTCTTTAGCCTTAGTCATGAAGAGATAGAGTTGGAACTTCTCAAAGCAGTGCCACTTTTAAAAAGAATCGAGTTTTTAGCTTCTTTCGACTTTTTCAACTTCTTCCCTCCCTCTCCCTCCAATTCTATGAGGAACTCAGGAATGCATAATTATTTTTCAATTTTTGAAAAATTCCGTCCACAAATAGTAGCGGTGAAAAAGTCGCCGCCAATGATCCATTAGTTGAGATTATTTTGTTGGAAAAATAAAATATAAGGAAATAATTTTTTTGTACGAACAGAAAATTGACCGAAGGAGGGGGAGAGAGTTCGAAAATTTTTAACATTGAATACAGAAATTCCAATGTCCTATCACACTTTTTCTGGAAGGTGATCTACGGTCCAAAGTTACATTCACTAAAAATAGCAAAAAAAAAATTTCTTGAAAAGAGCATAACTTAGAGAATTTCTAATGCAATTTCTCTAATATTCAAAATTTTACCCTATTCATTTTTACCAAAATTAGAGATTTTTTCACTTTACTCTACTAAACATACTTTTCCGTATAATTGAATGCCACTTTGAAATCTTTCTGCGAATCGAAAATTAGTCCTATAATGACCAGCTTATCGTCTTCTTTACCAAATAACGTTGGTACTTGAGCGAATTTAATATTAGCAGTCGCATTATTCGACGATATCATTTGGGTAACTATTCTAACTGCATTCTAAGGCAGGTCAGCTGTTTAGTAACCATTTCAAGTTTTTTTCCTGAAAAAAAAAAAAATTAATGGGTACTCTACTCATATTTTATTTGAAATATGTTATTAAATATTCAACTAACCCGTGGCATCATCCATGCTTGATTTTAAATGCAAAATAGCCCTGACGAGATATTCCTCTCTTTTTATAAGCTGACCATAGGTCGTAGCTCCTTTGGTGAAAAACAACGTACATGAAATTGCAGCTCGATAATAATCTTTGGCCCATTTTTGTATTTCATATAAATCATTAAAAAGATCATTTCTTTTACAATATATGCTGATTTCATTGATATAATCCTGCAAAAAAAAATACATATATATCTTAGAAGAATAATACAAACCATGAAAGAGAAACACTCTCTACGTACATCCCACTGCTTCAAAGAATTATCCTAATTTTTCATCGATTTCAAAACACTAACGTAATCATTCTGTTTCATACTAGGAGCGAACACCCTGTCGACGAACAGCTTAGGAGAGATTTTTCTCTCCAACGTCACAGCAATCGCATCGGATACAAGGTTGTACTTTGTGTAGAAATCAAATTGCTGCTGAGGAGTTCCATAGGTTGATAAATAATGCAGACATTCGTCCATAACAGGACTCAGTAAACTAGGCGTATTTTTAGCATGGTTCAATTTGAATAAATCTGTGAAACCGCGTCCACTGTCCTTTTCCTGAAACGAAGCCATCGATTCTATAAAAATTGCAATTCCAATTTCAAAAAAAAAAAACTTACCGCGTTATTGAGCAAAATTTCCATAACATCGTTCACCAGAGCTGAATTCTTCTTGATATTACTTTTGGAAATTTTTTCACGAGCTGTGGCATATTCTCCGGATTTTAGCAACGATTTGCCCCACAGATACCAAATACTATGGCATTCTAGGCCTATTTTCGTAGAAATCTGAAATAAAATCGACAATTAATATTTTTTTCTAAGCATACGTTCGAAATGAGTAATTTATGAGACTGTACTTCTAATGCTAATTCCCATTTCTGACGTTCCAGAGCAATATCTCGAATTTTTTTCAACTCCTGAATATCTCTCAGCGGTTTTGACGGATCAGAGGGGAAGAATTTGATTTTCGATAGTTGATTTAAAATATCAACTTCACTGTCCAGTTCTTCGCATCTGCGGGTACCTTGGATTTCTCCTAAATGCGTGTAATATAACTTTGCAGCCAATAGCAGAGATCTGCAAAATATTACGATATTTTAATCAAACGAATGTTTTGCTGTTAAAAATTAATTTTGATTCTAACTTGACAATATTCGATATCTCCGAATAATCAAAATTCGCAGGGCAAACTAATCTTTGGCGTAGAATTTTCACAAGTGATTCAGCGTTCGAAAACAACATCCTAAATTAAATTCAAAAATGAGATTATTTTGCATAAAATAGATTTACAAATATGGGATGTTCAAATGACCTAGGCACAGCGATATTTTCAGAATGTAATTCCAGTATAGATAAACACAGTTCTATATCTGGAGCCGAATCGAAAGCTGCCTGTTGCCTTATTAAAGTATTCATATCATTATCAGATGATAATTTCCAACACGTTTTCCTAAAACTGTCATCGGTGGCGGAGGAATTCTCACTAACGCTGTCATCCTATAAAATGATATCATAAAATTAGGTCGAATTTTTAGCAATTACGTAAAAGATAAAGCAGCCATGATTATTACAATGTAATCGTATTGAGATTCGAAATCGTAACACTACTCGCAGACTCGAACTAAGCCTTTATACGTAGCCACCTACAAAAAAAATATAATAAAACCGATTATTTTCATGAAATTATTTCTATCCGAAATCATAAATCAATTGATACTTCACCTTTATTCTTTTAGTCGAACACGAATCAGAATCACAAACAACTCCGCAAACGCTCCACATTTCGGATTTCAATCAAAATGATTGGCTTTTGAGGTTCAGCTGAATAAAATGACTTATGGTTTTTGGCTTCAATTTTTGAATATTTTTCAAAAAATTGATTTTTCCCAAAAATTTTCATCAATTTAGTAATTTTTCTCAACCTAAATTTTGTAAAATTTTAAAAATTTGAGTTTTTTTAATTTTATATTTCAGTAGGTTTTCTCACATCATGAATTTCAGAATTTCACTGAATTGAAAAAAAATAGTCAAAAAAATAGAGCTTTCGATTATATCAGCCTTGAGGATTGTGCATGTTAATTGTTAAATGTTCATTGCAAAAGGGTTAGGAGCGATGAGAATTTCATAGAGAATACTACAAACAATTTTTATTCAAGGCATAGGAGAATAAGTACATACGCATAAATAGAAAAAACAAAAAAACCCCGAAAAGTTTATGAGGTAGCGACTGCTACCTTCGCTACCCTCTGCCGGCGGCCATGAAATTGTCTAAATCATCCCTTTAAAATTCAGATAGGATTTTCTACAAGTTGCCCTTTAACAATATGATCTTTCTGTACCATGACCATTTTGGACAAGTGGTGGAAAAATGGAAACGATTACATATTTCTACGAAGTGCCCATGTTACTGTAGGTAGTATAACGATTTCCAAACATGAATCTCTTGACAATTTGCCCTTCCAAACTCAATTTATACGGAAAGATTCACGTTTATGTGTAAGAAATTGCCTAAATCATCTCCGTTTGAGATCTGAAAAATAACATGCACTGTGTACATAAAGCACTTGAAATTTAACTTTTTTTTTAGTATAGGTCCTATCTTATGATTAACCCCTCAAAAATTTTGAGATTTGCTGTTCCTTTCTAGAGGTACTTACTTCACGAAAATCATCGAGGTACCTACTTGATGGGAGAATTTCAACAGTCAAATTTTAAATAGTTCTATGTAGAGCTCACAGAAATCATCACAATTTTTTTATGGGTTTAAATATTCTAATCTATGAATAGACTGTGGTTGTTTTTTAAGAAGATGCCTCAATTTGGAATTTTTATTTTCATTGTTCATTTTTCAAGTCACTAATAATTATAAAATATTATTTTTTTAATTTGAAAAATATTGTTCCAGTTTTTTTTTACTGCTTTTTACAATTTGAAAAATGAGACGAGGTTGAAATAATTTATTCCACGGCTTTCGAATGCAAACAAATGTATCCTAAGACGTGCTGAGCCAAGCTGAACGATAGTGCGTTTCAGTTTTTATTAAACACAGGGTCATGTGGTAGAAAATTAGGAAAGACAACTGGTAAAAAATTATAAGACAACTGGTAGAAAATTACGAGACAACTAGTAGAAAATTATCAGACAACTGGTAAAAAAATATAAGGCAACTACTAATAAAAACAAAAGCCCAAAAAATGTTTATTATTGAACGAAATTCAAAACTTTCTGCACCAATGTGGAAGTAATCCTTGTTTTATGTCTGTGAGACAAATAATACTTTAAACCAACACCACCTCAACATAAAGCCGGGACACAGTAACGTTTGGCAACATCGCGAGTGGTCCGGTGATTTAAATTACTCGCGATTGCTTACTTTAATCATTAATTACAGAAAAATTTGAGTGAGCTCATACGTGTTTGAGATATGGAAAATGATCTACTTTTCACGCTCTACAAGCTGGTTTTTTCCCCGCAACTCTAGCACCAACCAATCAAAAGTTATGAAAGTTCGAACTTTTGAGCTTTCATAACTTTCGATTGGTAGGTGCTAGAGTTGCGGGGGAAAAACCAGCGTGTAGAGCGTGAAATGTAGATCATTTTTCATATCTCAAACACCTATGTGCTCACTCAAAATTTTGCGCTATTTCAATTTGAAATTTGGAAAATACGATTTTAGCGATTTTTTCGAACTTTGAACTTTGATACCGCTGGACTGGTTAATGCTAGAATTTTGAAACAAAAACGAGGTTGTAGAGGAGAAAAAGTAGATTAAATTTCATGTCTCAAACACCCATGTGTCCACTCAAGTTTTCAAGTTATTGCTGAAAAACTAAGAAAAACGAGCTTTTTTCCATAAGACACACTAGAAAATTAGGCCTACTTTCGAATTGGCACCTCAGCATTCTTATCAGGTGTCCTGGCTTTATGTTGAGGTGGTGTTGATGCAGACCAAATAATTCCCTGTTGTTTCCCTCTTGAAGAGTATTTTATTTGGCGCTATGGACATGTGTCGAATCACGCTGAAGATTTTTTTTCGAATTATGAATTAAAAATTTCAATTTTTATTGAAAAGAGATGATACTGAATTAAAAATATTAAGGTCAATCCGGCTAATTGTAAACACTGGCCAATTGTAAACACCTCAAATATAGAGCAATCAGTTTACGTTGAAAAATAAAAAATGAGTGAAATAATATCTAGTAGGGCCCATTAGTACGTTGGATATGGTTCCGAGATTTTTTATTCAATTACAGGCACGTAGGGATCATTTATAGAATATACCATCAAAACTACAACTTTTTAACTCACACGTTATTTCGTTTAATGTGTTTTCCAAAGCACAGAATTGATTTTTTGTAGTAAGTATACCGGTAAATAATCGGAAAACATCACTAATTTCAGATAATTTTTGTTTCACAACTTGAAATGGAATCATTAATTTTTCATTGAGTGTTTCCTATAACCCCTAAATAACTTTCAATTCAGGGTAATTGTAAACATCACAATTCTTGAGAAATATCAACTCTAGAATAAAATTTTTTGGCCCAATGTTATTTTTATCTAATATTAACAAGTTTCAATCATATTTTGATATTTTATCCGTTTTGGAATGTTTTTGGTTAAAAATTTGAAAATTTTCTGTTTTAAGAAAATTAGAAGAACTGATAACAATAGTGGAAAAATTTTTCAAAAAACGGCGAAACTCGGGTACAAATACAAGAATTTTTCAATTTTGGGTCGTATTCTTCAATATTTTAATATTTTTTTTCAATTCGGAAACATAAAACTTGCCTGTTCACAATTACCCAGATTTTCCAGGGTAATTGTGAACAAAGAGGAGGTAATGGTAAACACTCAATAAGAAGGACGCAATTCAAGATGATCCAAATCTTTTACTCACATTTTGAAGCTGATAAAATTTCCTTTCTAACAGTGTAAAAACTTTTAAGAAAAACTCATATCTAAGATTTGTAGGGCGTATTGAAAATTTGTTTTTTGTAAAAAGTAGAAAAGCGTTCACAATTGGCCGGTTTGACCTTACGTTTTTTTACATTTTTCTTTTGAAAAATTTGAAAGCAATTAAAATTTTAAAAATTTCTGAGAAAGTGGTTTAGGTACATATAATGATAATTTTTTAATTAAAAAAAAATCGTTACCTCTTGCTCCAATCGTCCTGTTCTCATGAGGATTATTTCGCAATAATTGAAAAAAGCAATTCCTTTTATTTTTTTTAAAAAAGTTGATGAACAGGTGGAAAATTAACGCTGAAGATTTTTTTTCGAATTATGAATTAAAAATTTTAATTTTTATTGAAAAGAGAATTCACTTTACTTGACAATTTTTTTATTACGAACGTTTCGAACAAATGTTGTTCATCTTCAGCGATACTTAGATATAGAAAATTATAGAATTTTACCTATCGCTGCAGATGAACAACATTTGTAATAAAAAAATTGTCAAGTGAAGTGATTATTCTCTTTTCAATAAATATCATGAAACCTTTACGATTCATCCCTTTTACTAAAAAGTTTAAAATCGAACGATTTGTACGTATTTCGTGAACCCTAAAAAATTGATTGCAATTAAAATTTTATAAGTTTCTGAGAAAGTGGTTTATAATGATAAATTTTTGACTACAAAAATTATGTACTTACTTCGATCTTCCTGTTACCTCTCATTGAGATCATTTTACAAAAATAAAAAAAATACAATTCTTTTTTTTACAAAATCGATAAAAAATTGAAATGGAAAATGAACGCTTATGATTTTTTTCGATTTCGAGTAACATTCAAGTTTTTGAAATTAAGTGATTTGTAGTATGCGTGAACAGTTTTGTAAGCATTGCTACCCCTTCCAATCAATTTTTACCTCTGGCCAAATTCCACAAAAATGTAACTTCAAACCTATTGACTTTTCATCACTTTTTATACGAAATACAGGGATTTTGGACGAACATCCCGAGGTCGATTCGGAAAGAAAGCAGCTTTTGAAACAAAAAGAAAATTAATTTTTTAATTGTTAATTCAGTACTTAGATCGTTAGATCTCCTTTTCGAAGTTGTAGCCAATTTATTGCATTATTTTTCAGAATTTAATTTGATTTCAAGTTTACAACTAAAGTGAAGGAAATTTTCTGTTCTTTGGCATAAAATTCATCTCGTAAAGAAAGAATGATGCACTTACTTAATACGATAATTTTTTCAATAATTTTGAAACACTCTTCACCTACTTTTACCAGGTTATTTGAAAATTTCAATCAAAAAATCGTAAATAAGTAAAACCCTGGAAAAATTACTTTAAAAAAAAAAATGAATGCCATTTTTATGTAAAATTTGCTGTTAGTATATCTGGTTCTGGCTATTTTCTTTGAACTTTGCGAAAAACTGTACTGCTATACTTAATGCTGTTATTTTAACAAACTATTGAGGAAGAAATGATTAAATGAAAAAACTAATTTCGTATTCGTGATCTACAGGTGAAAATAAAATACTCCGATAAACACCCTTTCACGACAGCCTTACTCAAAGTTTCAAAATTTACTTTTTCACTGATGTTATTACAAACAAAAAAAATTGATTTTGAAATTCCCAATAAAATGATTACGAAAAAGACGCTTGTAGTGGTAGTTTAATATGCAGAACACAAATATGGAATTGATTTTTTCATTTCGTCATTTTCTTTCAAAACGCTCAAAATTTGAAAAATCTGTTGAAATAACAACTTTGTTAAAATTCCAGATATCTATTCAAGTACCTAAGGACCTATGTTTTTTTTCAATTGTTAAGGGTACACTTCACAGTTGCGATCAGTAGGCGATTTCGTTGCTTGAGATGTACCACTTAGTATGTAAATATCTCGGGTAATAATAAGCGGATTTTCTTATTTTTTTTTTTAATCGATAGGTAATCCACTTAAGATTGCCTGACTTTTGAGTTTTTTCCATTTTATCTATTAGATGAGGAGTGAGGAGGGTATTTTTGAGAAGAACTTTGAATTGACGTAGCTCGTTGAGAAAACCGAATTTGGAGAAAGTCTCAAAAGTCAGGCAATCTTATGCTTGATTCAAATGATTCTGTGAAAAAAGAATTGAAAAAAGTTGAAAAGTTTTCAAGATATTTACATACTAAGTTTGCATAGCAAGTGGGCGGTCTCGGTAAGGGGAAGTATGATTACAACCAAATTCTCCACCTACGCAGTTCAAACGAAAACTAATAGATCGCGTAGAGTATAAAGGCTGAGCAAAATCGTTCTTATCAATTTTCAGGGGTGGAAGTAGTGGAAGACTATTGTTTTCTGGTGCAGGTAAACGAGACGAGGGTCTATAATTCTAGACGGCTGGATTCTCTTTTTTACATTCCTATTTTTTTTGTAACACTATTGTTATGAAAAAGAGAAAGAAAGTGAAATGCTAAAGAGATTCGAACCTTATTTTTTACCTTTTTGAGTTTTTTCAATAATTTGTTCCATTTCGATACGGTCATTGAAATATCACTCAAAGTGCTTAAGAGGACTTGAAATTTTTCAACTAATTTTTCTAAAAATATTGCAATGAAGCAGGGATGAAACTTAGGTAAAGATTTTGGATGTGAATGATGGCATGAATGAGAAATCCTCCCACTGATATATTATTGAAAAGAGGAAAATTTGCCGACCAGAAACAAAACTTTGTGCATTTTTCGAGCATTTCTGAAAAAAAAAAAACTTACTCCTCAACCTTAGTAACCTCCTCCCTTCTGAATAAATCAATTTTTTTTTGAAAAATCCATTCAAAATCGCTACCAAGTCCTTTGATGATAAATGTGGTATATTTTTTCTGTTGCAAGCACTCAATTTTCTGGAGTGGAAAGTAAAAAAAGTTCGTACCGTCATTTTGAAAATGTATGTGAATTTATTGAGCCCGAGACACCTAAAACTTGAAATTTCTTCATTAAAATTCGTGTTTGTTTGGTGCTACTTTTATGACATGGCTTCCAAAAAAACAGTATTTATTAATGTGTTCCTCTTCTTTTAAAAAATTTTGAAAAATTTGAATTGAAAATTCCGTTTGAGATTGTTACCAAGTTATTTTCACTTGAAAATATTCAATTGTCTGGGTTGGATGGCAATTGAGTGAATAAATTGAAGTTTCATACTATTGAAAATGGATTATATGTACTACCTAGTACTGGTCAAAAATTTTCAAGTAAAATGCATCCAAAAATTCAATTTTTTCTTATCAAAATTTTAGTATTGAAAGCGATGAGGAAATTTTACGATTTTCTTGAAATTAATAAATTTTTTGAAATTGGGGAATTTTTTAATTCATCCTTCATTTTGAAAGTTCAATTTTTATCCCCGTATGAATTCTGTACTTTTTTCAAATTAAATTGGAAAACTATTTAATACTTAGATTTCGGAAAATTATTATAATTTATTGAATTCTTGAAATTTGCCAAAATTTTAGATTGCATAAATTCTTGAGTATTGGTGGCGTTTTATAATGTACTTACACTTGGTAAGAAAGGATATGCATTTTGCAAAAATGATTTCATAATATTGATGGTGGGGTGCGGTATCGATATTGTAAAAAAAATCAACATTTCCATTTGTTTTATTTCATTCAGCTAGAAATACACACCATATCCTTACGACGCGACGTGAAAAAAAAAAGAAACCAGTTCATTGTCTGCATCATATAGTGGCGTATTTTTTAACATTTTTGTCGTTTGCCAAGCCAGTACAGTACCTCTATTCATTTCAATACCATCCCTTAGTAGCCCTCCTGCAGAGAAGTAGACAAAAAAAAAGGTTTCGCAGAGAACATAATGTGAGATCGGTCGCTCAGTGATTCGATTGGATACTATGAGTCAAGGCACCGTAACTGCTTCACGTTGCTACGAGAGTGGTGAGCGTTGCATACTCGCCACCTAAAAAATCAACTGTGAAGTGTACCCTTAATTAATATTCAATTTTGCTTCCAAGGGAGATATTCTAATTTGAAGTGAAATTTTGAGCCTGAACCAAAATAGATCGAATGAACATTATAAAAGATCCCCCAAATTCGCAATTTCAGGAGCCAAAATTACTTTATCGTCCTACCACATATGAAGATTTAATCTATAACCAGCGAAAAAAGCGAAATTTGATATATAGGTACCCGATTTTTGACTTCTTGAATCGATTGGAGGCAGTTTCGAGACTTAGAGCTTCTAGAAAATTTTAAAATTACCTAGGGCTGGAGAAAAGTCCCTAAAAATGGTCCACATGAACTTGAGCACCTATAATTGCTGATCACCAATACTGGTGACCTTATTTGATCGATTAAAGCAGAATTTTCTGACATTCGCAACTTCCAAATTTTAAGTTATATGTATTTTTCGACAGAAAATTGAATTTTCCTTAGAAAAATCATCATTCAAAAAGTATAAATTTGAGCTTGAAGTTGCCAATTTCGAATTATTCGATTTGTTGGTAATTCGCAATTATAAATGCTGTACTTCATATGAACCAGTTTTATGAATTTTTCTCCAGCGCTGGAAGATTCCAAAATTTTCCGGAGTCTCCAAATCGTCTTGAAACTGCTTCTAAATGATTCGGAAGATCAAAAATAGGGTATACTATTCAACACTATTTTCGTAGATTAGATCAATTTTTCATATTTTCCTGGACGGTGAGGTAATCTCAAAAATTTGACAAAATTCAAGAAACAAACTTAAAGTACCTACCTGAAATTTCGGATATGGTAGATATTTTATTATGATATGATATATGTACTTTCAATTTCTTTCTGTTTGGGCTAAAAATTTTACTTTGAGGTGGGATAATATCTCCCCTGTAAAGAAATTTTACGAATTAAAACTTATAATTATTATAGGTAGGTATTCGTCATATCGGTACCTAACTTCTTGATATTAGGTTGTATCGTATCAATTTCCCTTTTCCCGCCATCGCCTCAAAAAAATGAATTAAGTATTTGTTTGTATAACACCATAGGTACTATCTAGTTTACTACTTTTTTTTTGAAAATTAATTGGCATTCGTTTTTCTTCGTCTATCAGCCTGCGGATAAGCTTGCTAAATGTGAACGCATTTTTGTTCAATAGACGTTTGTCAGTTTGATGCGGGTAGTATTTTCTCCTTAAACTAAAATACTGCGCATAGGTTATTTACATGTTACGAACTTATCAGCGGAAAGAACATGTTTGTTTACTTTTTAAGATGCGTGTGTTAACCTATGTGTGGTAATTTAGTTCAGGGCGATGGGTAGGCTACCCGCATGAAACTGACAAAATTCTATTACTCAATTAGTACAGGTACATTGGTAATCTTGGAAAATTTTGATAAGACTTGCGAGCGGAGAGAAAGATGGGAGAAACAGTTGGTTTGTAAGAAGTGTGGTGTGTTTTATTTCCGAAGGCGAAGAATGAGAAGTTGAGATGAAAACGAGAAGAAAAGTGTAGGAATGAAGAAAATAGATAATTAAGATTTCAAAACCAACTATTTCCATAGATCTCGATATACTAAGTAATTTTGGTTATTATAAAATTTTCAATTTACTCAATGGTTTTATTAATATTAAAGAAGAATGAATTGTCAAAAAATATGAAATCTCCAAATTTTGGGGGGAAAAATTTGATTAGCATTAACCAAAAGTGGTTCTTCCCTAAATTTAGGTCGCAGAATCCAAATTTTGGGCAGATTTCATCCTAAGAGCAACCCGAAGGTCCCCATTCAATTATCTACACGTTTTCCCATCTTTGGTGTATGAAAATATATTTTTTCTGAAAAAATTCTACAAGTGCGTCGATGATGTAAAAATACAGAAATGTACGAAATTTGAGCCTTATTGATTGAGTAGAAGCTGAGAAAATTGATTTTTTATTAATATCATCACGATTTTTTGATTTTCTGCTACATTTGATAAGGTGCGCTGTATATCGTAGTGCTAGGCTACATCTTTTCATTCTAAGCGAAGAAACGAAGTTTTCTGACAAATTACGATTTTTTTGCATTTCCTTCGCTTCCATTGAATGGATTTTGTTGATATTTGGCAAACGAATACATTTTTACATTGTCGATGCACGTGTGGAATTTTTTCAGAAAAAATTTTATTTTTATAAGCCAAAGAGGGGAAAGTGAGTAGAAATTTCAGTGGGGGGCCTTCGGGTTGTTCTTAGGATGAAATCGATCCAAAATTTGGATTCGGCGACCTCGATTTAGGGAAGAACCACTTTTGATTTATGCTAATTTAATTTTTTTCCCCAAAATTTGGTTTTGACAATTCTTTCTTCTTCGATATTATGAAAACCATTGAGTAAACTGAAAAATTTATAATCACAAAAATTATTCAGGCTGTCGAGTTCTAAAAAAGTGGTATTACCTACCTGAATTTTTTATCCTATAATAGGTAAGTAAGAATGAAGAAAATTGGTTTTCGAAACCTATAGTATTCTTATAAAACTTGACAACCCGAGTAATTTTCGTGATCATCAATTTTTCGATTCAGTCAATCGTTCCCTTAATATTGAGGGAAAAAGAATTTTAAAAAATTTTTAATTCTCCGAATTTTAGTCGAAAAATCTAATTGACATAAATCAAAGGTAATTCTGCCTGAATTCGCGATTGCAGAATCTAAATTTTACGTTAATTTCATCCTAGGGGTTACCTCAGATCCCTTTCCTAAGTTTCAGGATTTTTTTTCAACATCAAAAATAAATTTTTCAAAAAAAATCCCGTCAATATATAAAAATAAATGTAGGTACTGAATTTGAACCTTTCCTGTTGAATAGACGCTACATAATATGAAAATTTAATCAAACTAACATGAAAAAACTAAAATTTGGTATCTACCCCACTTTTTGACTTCCCAAATCGATCATTTTGGAATTTTCAGCAATAGGGAAACCCCATAAAAATGATTCACTTAAACTTCAGCACCTACAATCATGAAATATTCATATTGGTGACCTATTTGACAGATTAAAGTAGGTATAATTTTCCGAAATTCTTAATTTCCAGTTTAAACAAATATTTTAAGGTAAACAATTTTTCTGAAAAAGATGAAAAATACCCATACAGTACACACACGTTCAAAGAAAAAGCTGAAAATTTTTGTGCTTTGATTGGAATTTTCCAGAATTGGAGAAAAGGCCTTAAAAATGATACATAGGAAAACACTTATGATCGCAGAACATCCATAGTGACTTAGATATCTGATCGATTAAAGCATTCGGAAATCTGTAACTTGCACTTTGAATTCATATTTCTGACAGAAATTTTTTGACTAGAATTTAAAAATATGCCTACTGCTTTTGCGGTACATCTCGAAACCGTTTCAATTCATTTCGATACGTCGAAAAAACGTTCAGTTTGTTGACAGTGAGCACAGATGCAAGCCACATTCCATTAGGTACCTACCAAAAAAATACAGTCTATCCGTCTCCATGGGTCGTCTCTTTTTTGTTTTCACCTTTGTAGTTCTCTTTTGTATCCGATGTCCTTTGGTTTGCAGTTGCCTTCTTCCTTCACCCCCTCATCATATACCTAACTGTATCATGCATGTAGCTCCACATCTAATAGAAAGGGTCGTAATGGTCGAAATGGCAAAATACCAGGAAAAACCGGTCTTTCTACGTCTCTATTCTCTCCTCATACCTGAACTGAACGTACCTTCTACCTAGTACCTACTAATGCAAAATGTAAAATACATAGATAGCACCAAAACAATTGATTTCGCCATTCTTTTAAAAATGATCATTGTCCAAAAATAAAAACTTTACAGGTGAGCAAAAGAGAAAGAATTTTCTCATCATTCATTTCCTGGTAAAAATAATGGTGAAATCGGCCCTCGAACCAAATGAGATGAAAATTATAGCGGTGCAAAACCTCCCCAAAAAAATTTCAATTCTCCACTCCTACCTCTACCCGAATTACGATGTCATATTATTCTCGAAATTCGATGTTACCTATTTCTGAAGGAGAAGATCCAAAAATTTGACATTTTTGCAAGTTATAGGTACCTTACCTATGTACTATGTAGATTTTACATTATATAGACATAAGTATATCTGAAAATTTTTACCAAATTCAAAATTCTGAAATTTTAATAGTAATACAAATACCTACGACTACGAGCCGCATTTATTACCATTCATACGAGTATTTTAATTAGCCTGGCAATGAAAGACTTACCTATTTACCAAAAATTATTATTTTGTTGGAAATATCGACCTTGAACCTCCTTATATAAAGATGAAAAAACAACGGAAAAAAAAATGGTTTTTTATGGATTTAATTATTTTGACAATGTTGTCCCTATTTTTTTGCCTTCAAAAAATATACTTTGTACCAAAGAGTGGAACGAAATTTCAGAAAGAAAAGAAAATCGTGACTACTTTCTCTTCTTCATTTTTTAAATTTTTGAACCCCGCACAACCTCGGAATTTTATAAAAATTCTTAGTTAGGTACACAAAATTACATCATTATGTACTTAGTATTCATCATGTAAAAATTTCTAAATTTTTGAGCTTTCCCTTTCAGAGATAGAAAAATTGAATTTCAAGTAGATATGTTAATTTTTTGAGGGGGAGGGGCCTTTTTACGCCATTATCTTAATATTTTGTTAATTTATATATCGATCAGTTCAAAATCCGATTTTTGGGCAAAAAAACTGATTAGTAGAAGTCAAATGTTTCCCTTTATTTCGAGGTCGCCGAATCCAAATTTCAGGTTAGTTTTTATTATCGATGATTTTATCCTAGAAGTTACCCCGTCGCTCCTATTCAAATTTTGGTTCATATCAATCTTTATTTTTCTAACTTAGATTTTTTTTTTAATTCAACAGAAAAAAAATTTATATGGCTTGTGGCGAGGTTAGTTGGTGGTAAAAATTACGTTCTAAACGTCATAAGTTGTAGATTTTCAATTTTTCTATTTCACACTTACATTTGCCTATCCTCATGTGAAGATAAACACGGATCCAGGGATCCATCTCCAGATGGCCTATGCCGGAATAGGAACGAGTTACTTAATTTGAATTTTGTAATTTTTCGGTGTTTTTATAAGGTGATTTTTCGAAATTCAAACACCCCACTCCCCCCCTCTACTGTACTGTATGTTCTGATGGTCGTGCATTGCTCGAAATTTCTCGGGTAATGCTCTGGCCTCTGGACCTTCTGGGAAAATGACAAGAAAATCTCAAAAATGTGAAAAATTTTCTCTGGTTTAAAAATTACAATTTTTTTTAAAAATTTGTCCACTCGCCCTCTATTCTCTTGAGAAGACAACTGGCAGAAAAATGAAAAAGACAACCGGTAGAAATTGGAAAATTATTAAAGTCAACTGGTAGAAAATTATAAGAGGCAAGTGCAAGTGGTAGAAAAATAAAAAAGACAACTGGTAGAAAAGTAGAAAAGACAACTGGTAGAAAATCACTTTTGGATTACATGTAGAAAAATTTCTGTATCACTGGCCATTTCGATTTTAATTTTTAATTATAACTTGAAAAAAATATCATCTCGAAAAAAGAAAAAAAGTCAAGTGGTAGAAACTAGAAAGGACAAGTGTTACGAATTAGAATCAAGGACGTACTACTATAATCATTACCCTCTACAAGATACAGCCGGGAAGCACCGTTTGGCAATGTCGCGAAATTCGTAAGTAGTAGTCTCATTTTAACATTGCGTTATATGGCGCGTGCGGTATTTTCCCTTATTATCTCAAAATTTTGAGTGAGCACATAGGTGTTTGAAGCATGAAAAATGATCTACTTTTCACAGGCTACAACGTGGTTTTTTTTCCAACGTCCTATCTTCAACCGATCAAAAGTTATCAAAGCTCAAAGTTCAAAAAATTTCATGTTCGACATTTCAAATTGAAATTGCTCAAAATTTTGAGTGAGCACATGGGTGTTTGAGACATGAAAAATGATCTACTCTTCACTGGCTACAACCTCGTTTTTTTCCCAAAGCTCTAGCGCAAACCAATCAACAGTTGTGAAAGCTCAATAAAATAATTTATTTCATTAAAATTATCAAAATTATTTAAAATAAAAGGAAAATAAAATTTGTTGAAAATCGTAGAATTTTTCGTAATTAGAAAATTAAAATCCGCGGCATTTTAAAAGAAACGAATCAAAATTGCTTTTTGAATAAAGACGTAATTTTATTATTTAAATAAAATTACAAACGAAATTAACAAATTTTGGTCCTAAGACCGAATAGAGAAATTATTTCGCGTTCGTCGTTTAACGTACAATATAATAATGAACTCGAAAAGTTCAACGATCGACTTAAAATTAACTTTAACGATTTTCTGGACGTAGCCAGTAATAACTTATAATACGAAACCACGTATTATTTATCGAACTTAAAACTAACGAACATTTAACGCGCTTATTAATTACGCGAGCGAACGCGAGATTTTCGGGATAATTAGAAACGAATAAATAGAGACGAATTTATCGTGTACAATGTCGAGCCATCGAATAGGAGCGACGCGAATATAATTATAAATGAGACGAATTTATCGTATACAATATCGAGCCATCGAATAGGAGCGAGCGCGAATCTTCGAAAGAAATAATTAAAAACGAATATTAGAAACAAATATTTTCTACAAAATTTAAATTAATAAATATTATTATTATAATTATTATTATTATTAATTAATTGTAAATTATAATTAAATGGGATAATTAATCTATTATCAGTTTCAATTAAATTAAAATGAAAATTTTTATTATAAATTATATAAGAATTAAATTTATTTTTGAGCTTTCACAACTTTTGATTGGTTTGCGCTAGAGCTTTGGGAAAAAAACGAGGTTGTAGCCAGTGAAGAGTAGATCATTTTTCATGTCTCAAACACCCATGTGCTCACTCAAAATTTTGAGCAATTTCAATTTGAAATGTCGAACATGAAATTTTTTGAACTTTGAGCTTTGATAACTTTTGATCGGTTGAAGATAGAACGTTGGAAAAAAACCACGTTGTAGCCCGTGAAAAGTAGATCATTTTTCATGCTTCAAACACCTATGTGCTCACTCAAAATTTTGAGGTACAAGGAAAGATAGTAAAAATACCGTGCGCGCCATATAACACAACGTTAAAAATCGGACTACTACTGCTGCGTTGCCAAACCGTGCTTCCCGGCTGTATCTTGTAGAGGGTAATGCTATAATGGACTGCTATTCTAAATGGATGGATTTGAAGAACGTAATCTGGCAGATACAGCGTTGTTTGCAACGAAATGCAATAGTGTTAACACCAACACAAACAAAGCTACTTGTTATTACGTTGATGTGGCGCATGCGCACAAGGATCCGTATCGGTGTCTGCCAGAATAGCTTCTTCACGAATTCGTTCAAATCCCCGTGGAAGTAGCAGTCCATTATAGTAGTACGTCGTTGATTAGAATGGGCAAGAGGTAGTAAACACGTTCGCCGTTTACCTGGTTTCACAAGACTCAAACAACGTGTAAACTGCTGCGGTAATATTTAAACTGATTTACTTGGCCACACTGACATACTTCTACACCCCCTAACGCCGTACCACGCCAGCCACACTACCGTCACCCTGTACTGTAGTCACCGGGTTTTTCGAGAGAATCAGATAGCTAGCACAGTCTAAATACTGGCCCATGCGTAGTCTGGGTACCAAGGTCCATACTGACTAGGCCAGTGGCGCGAATGCCTCTAGCCAGGACGGTTATTATGAACTGCCGTTACGGATAGCGAACGGATAACGAAAAATTTGTATCTTCATTTTTGGGCTTGTTTTTTGTTAAATTTCATCGTACTCTATCGAATAGCGATGAAATAACGAAAATAGATAGCATAGCGACTGGTCCCAACCACTCGCTATGTTATCGACGCAAAAAATCGTCAAACAAAAGTGATCGTTATCCGTTCGCTATCCGTAACGGCAGTTCATAATAACCGTCCGGGATGGGAACCGAAATGGAAAAAAATATCGGTTTTGGTTTAGCGGTTACGGTTTCAAAATTTTTATTTTGGTTTCGGTTCATGGTTTCGGGTTTCGGTTTTGGTTACGGTTCCAGCTAAAAATAACGGTTTCGGTTCGAAATAATGGTTTCGGTTTCCACTTTTTTCATTCATTTTTTTGTCATTTTTTATTGAAGTAAAGAACTGGAAATCCAATAGATCGATCAAAACATACATTTTGTACATTTTTATTTCCAAAAATTGAAGAATCAGCAGAATCAAGATGTTGAATAAGCTCTTCTTACTCAAAATTTCCAGTCATTTTGATGTTTTTTGATGTGAAATGAATAAAATACAAAATATTTGTTATGAAAACCATACTTTCAGAACTTTGAGCTTTCAATCTCATCTGATCTTGTACAGAATTTAATGAAGATCATTTCCCTTATCTCATACACAATGGAAAAAGTAAAAACCGAAACCAAAATGAAATTATTTCGGTTTCGGTTCCAGTTATGGAGACATTTTTTTACTATTTCGGTTCCAGGTTACGGTTTCATTTTTTAGAATTTTGGCTTCGGTTTTGGTTTTGGTTCCAGTTTTCTACCTATTTTTTTAGCGGTTTTATGGAATTTTGGTTTTGGTTTAGGTTACGGTTCCCATCCCTGCCTCCAGCTATACCAATTGATAGGAAATTTAATCATCTTTAATTGTTATATAAGCCAATGTTTTCGACCCCCACAGGCAAACCTGCGACTTTAGGGCTGCGTTCCATTTGGGATTTGAGGTATGTAAACATATACCTTACACGTCACAGCTATGTATAAACATACACTATTTTTTTGAAAATCACTGGTTGCTTTTGATAGAGAGAAAATGGGAAAAAATTAGTTTTTCCATTTTATTTTTGATTTTTTAATTATCGCCAATTCTGAAAAATACATTGATATCGTGGAGGAAAATATTAAAGAAATTATTAAAATTTCATTACTTATAATGAATGAAACAATTACTGTATGCATTTTTCTTTTTGGTGGAAATTCAACACTCTTGTAAGTAACCAGTGATTTTCAAAAAAAATGATCTTCACTTTGTTTGTTTACACCTTATCATGACGTGTAAGGTATGTTTATACTAGGGCAAGGATTTTTAAGCGCTAAAAAACAAGATTTAAGCGCTAAAAACAAGCGGTTAAAATGGCCAAAAAAGCGGTTATATAAGCGCTAACAGTCCAAAAAAGCAAATATAAGCGCTATAAAAGTATACCTTGTCGTATATCAAAATACAGGTAATTTAAACCTGAATAAGAAAATCCTATCAAATCACCTGCAAACTTGGAACATAAGTCATTGATGGAGAAAAATATCAATAGATTAATACTTTTTATTTAAAAAAAACTGAAAATAACAGAAAAGGAACAAACATTTTTTAAAAGTAAAAAATCAGGCGAAATGAAAATTTATTTATCCAGTCACAGATTAAAATGTTTAGATTTTTCTTTTTTTTTCAAGGACCAAATAATGAAAAATTTGATTTTTTGGTTGATTTTTGTCATTTTTTATAATTTTTCCTCAAATAAGCGCTAACGACCTCAAATAAGCGCTTAAAAAGCGTTTATAGACCATTTTTGTGCTGAATTTAAGCGTTTATAAGCGTTTATAGTCGAAATAAGCATTTTTAAGCGCTAACAAATTTTGCAGTTCGGCTTGGAATTGCATGAATCGCAAAAGAAACATGGATAAGCGGTATCTACTGCAGTACATTAAAATAAGCATTTGCTATAAAATCCTTGCCCTAGTTTATACATACCTAAAATCCCAAATGGAACGCACCCTAGTGCTCCCAGTGAGTGTCGAGTTGTCAATACCCAATCCATTTTATCAAATGAATATGTAATTTTTCCTTAATGTTTCATTAAATTAATTCCAAAAATTTAACATCTTTTATTGTATCCAACTTTCAAGAAATTTCTACATTTTCAAGTTTCTCACAATCTTTTCAAAAGTATATTACTTATGAGCAGTGGCACATCGAGTAAAAAGCAGGTCTGAGAGAATGAATGAAGAACAAGAGTAAATAATGCAAAAGAACGCTATTTTTTCAATGAACGAGAACGAATGAGGAACAAGAGTGTGATGAAATAGAGAACAAACAAACAAACGAAGAACAAGAATGCAAAAAAGTGAGAACGAACCAACAAACAAAGAATGAGAACGTCAAGGCAACAAACCGTTCTTTTTTTCTGCTTCCTTTTACCAAAAATGATAAAATTGTAGTAAATTTTGTGTTTTGTCCACTGCCTAAATCCAATAACACTGGGCTAGTCAGTTTTGTGATTGTATGAGAGGTTTTTAAATGATTTTAAAGTTTTAAATATTTCGTTTTCTCTCCAATCCTTTCATAAAATTCATGTTGTGACTGTTGTGCTTGTGCAAGGTGAGTGTAAGTTGAAGTTTTAATTTTTTGTTTTCAAGTTATTACTTTTTAAACAAAATTTTTTTAGAAATAAAGAACAAACAAGTTCGGAACAAGCAAATGAATGTTCGGAATGGGAATGGAGCAAAGAACGCGAACGTGATGATAGAGAACGAAGAGTAAAGAATGAGATAGAGAATGAGCATTAGCCGGGAACGAAGGAACGAATGAATGGGAACGTTAATTCACACTTTCTCGCAGCCTTGGTAAAAAGCTAAACTGAATAAATTCAAGTTGCAAATACCAAAATTAAACTAATATGATTGTATGAAGTGTAGATTTTCAGAGTTATTTAAAAAAAAAAAAAAACAAAAAACAAAAACAGAATAAAAGGTATGAATTTCGCTAGTTCTCCCCTATGTACTTTTTTGGAATCTGAGTAGTGGTGTAGATATATCGATATTTGTTTCGATATATTGATGTCTCTGACACATATCGATATATCGATATCGAAACGAATGTCAAACGATATATCGATATTTTTAAAAATTGGAAAAATTGGCGTAAAAAGCCCAAAACTTGAAAAAAATGTCAAAATTTGAATGGTGTTGAAAAATTCCACCCTTGAAAGCTAATTGAATCATTTTTTTCTACAAATTTGAAATTCCGCCAAAAAAATCATATTCATAAATCTTTAGTTCTTTACCTTTACATGTTGTTCGTCATCTCGTGATGGTGATTGTGATTTTACATAATTTTTAAAATGTTAATTTCTTATTCTTAATTTTGAATTTTTGATTTAAATATGTCGAATTCGAACTCGAAGAGCCGGAACCTAAGCCTGAGGCAAACGATTGGATTGTTCCTAGATAAATGAAATTAAAATACCTACTTTGTTCATATTTTCTTTGTTTTATGTTGAAAAATGTCGATATATGGACGATATATCGATATCTCCTGGAAAAATATCATGATATATCAAAATAAAAAAAAAATATACATCAACACCACTAAATCTGAGCAAAGAGTATAAAAAATTTAATTTCTATCGAATTTGTTGAACCGAAGTGAAGTTTAAAGGATAGAAAAATTGTGTGACATTTTAAATGTAGAACCAATTTTAAACAGAGTTGGAAAATTCTTGAGAATGTTAACCACACTTATAAGCAAATGGAACAACTATTGAGAAATTAGATCCTTGATTTTAAATCGCAAATATAATACATCAGAACATTAATAAATACATATGTATACATATATAAATGCTTCTTCAAGTAACATTATACCTACATTGTTCGATTATGTAAGACTGAACATTGAAGCATTCAGCTAGGCCTATAACTGCTCTGACTCGTTTGGCTTCTTCATTAATGAATGTTATAACATATTCCACAGCGATTTCCAAATCCTGCCAAAGCAATTCTTCCTCAACAGGATCTAAAACTGTAAAACAAATGTACACTAATAAGTTATATTCTTATGACTTCTTACTTGTATTAAACCAGACAGAAGCACGTAACGGCAGTAACAATATCAGTGCAGCCGCGCGTAGGTACGTACGCGTATACGTGTACGCGCGCATGGGGGGTAGTTTTCCATGGTTTGGCGACATGTATAGCGTTGTCAAACGCATTTCGGCAAGCTGCTTAGGTAGCTGTGTGGTTAGAGCGATCGCTCAGCATGCGGAAGGTCTCGAGTTCGAGTCCCGCTGGCGGAATAATTTTTTTGAATTTTTTTTTCGTTAAAAAATATTTTCCAAGTCGGAATTTAATTATTTTTTTACCAGATTTTTTTTTTCGTGCAGTTACATATTGTAATGAATTAAAAATGAATTTTGTAATTTTTTTTCATGTTCAAAGTATATTTTTATCAAATCTCAAGTGATTCGCGGGAGGAAATGATGCCGAGCGGCCCGCGGGAGGAAATGACGCCTCGCTTCGCTTGGCGTCATTTCCTCCCGCGGGCCGCTCGGCATCATTTCCTCCCGCGGGCCGCTCGGCGTCATTTCTTCCCGCGGGCCGCTCGGCGGCATCTCCCCTACGAATTTTAGGGGTCGCAAGATGAAATTATATGCAAAAAGCGGTTATTTTGGTAAATTTATTGAAAAAAATGGCAACACTGCAGCTCGTTACTGCCGTTACATGCACCTAACCAGACTTGCATACATTCATTTTCTGCTGGCATTGCATCTAAGGCATGTCTGCCTTCTGGTTCTTCATCATTCACACCACTAATATATCCTTCATCTTCATTGAACCTGTACAGGGTCTATATGTGATCCTGGCAGTATCAGCGTAAAAATTCCCATCTGTTTTCTCCCTTTTTTCCCCTGTTTCTTAACATTGCATCTCTGAAAATGATGTTATATGCGACGAAAGCTAGAAATGATGAAAAATGTCTTGCTAAGATTACGAGTTCGAAGTAAGGGATGAGTCATCTTACCAAACTTGCATGCGAAAGTGTGAATTGTGTTTCACTGAGTTTGAATGCCCACCTAATAACATTAAACAAGTCCTTTTTTCCAACTTCAGAATGCCGTAATCTCAAACCAAAAAGCATCAAATCTTCAAAATGAAATTTTTTATTTATCAACAATGAAACAGAAATAGTATATAAATTTATTATTAAAAATTGAGTTGATCAAAATTACAATTTTTTGAACCTAAAAAACAAGTTTTTGGAATTGTTAAAGGAAAAAATAAAAAAATCAAAAACATTACTTTGTTGAGGAGGGATTTTCACGCAGTCCATGCCCGGTTCATATATAGACCCTGTTGATTAAAAAATGTTTTCAATCCGGGCCATGCAGAATCATTTCGTTCAGCGAGCATTCGATTCTTTTTTACGTCTTATCACATTTTATCAGTATCTGAAAGAGGGAAACTGGAGAATGACGAAATTAACAGTTTCCGATTTCGTCATCTTTTGTACTCGGAATGACTGAATTAGTATAAATTATCAAATATTATTCAATAATTTGTACTAATTTAGTAATTTCAAGTACAAAAAGTGACAAAATCTGAAACTGTTGATTTTGTCATTCTCCAGTTTCCCTCTTTCAGCTACTGATAACAGATGACCCGTTCACAAATGAAAGGATTCTGCACGGCCCGGATACCATGCTCTATTTAATAGGTATGTAGCAAATACATAGATACTGGAGATCAGCATGATACCACTTACATGTTGTAGATACTTGGCACAGTAGCCAAAAGTACCACTTTGTATTTGGTATTTGCAAGTTAGGGTTTGAGTAATGGGCATCTGTATCGCTTAATTCTCATTTGACTTCACATAGTCATCTCAAGCATTGCTGAGATGATCACTTTGAGAAAAAGGGTATCAATCTAGTATGTGACTTTGCTGAAAGATACATCAACAGAGTAGATGGCCAGATATGTGACCTAAGGCATTTCTAACTATTGAAATAGTATAATGTTGCATTTAGTACTTTGAATGGGTACCACCTCTATTTAAATAAAATTGTAGAAGAAATACTCAAGAATCTAGCCGACTGTGAGAGTATAAAATACACTCAATTTTCTGATAACTAAGATATCTATTTAGGTTTGTGTCATTTGAATTTATTTGTATTTGATCTCGTCCTTGTAATTTGTTACATCTTGATATTGTTATTTTATTTTCATTCACCTAATCATGAATTTTTTTTGGATCAATTGGGGCCCGCCTTATTTCATTTTTATTTTTGTTTGGAAAATTCATTTTGTATTTTTTATTTTCATTTTGTTGACAGGTATGTTGTCATCTGTTTTTATTCCTGATTTTAACTTTGATTGAATAATTATGTTTACTCTATGTTTTAGCACGTTTTTGTATTTTTTAAAAATCTAGATCCTATATTACTTCTTGATAGAAGTTGTAAACCTGTCACTTTGTACGTTGCTACATTTCATTTGGTATTTTTGTTTTATTTCATTGCATTGCATTGCCTGATATAGTCGATGTTGTCTATATTTATTGTCCCTTTTCCCTTTTTGATCTTAGTTTAGTTAGGTCTTTTAATGTCATACTCACTAATTACTTGATCTAGAAAATCTTTTTCTAAAGTGTTTTTCCCAAAGCATGGAAATGTATGGTATCATTATGTAGATAAAGAAGGTAGATCAGGTAATTTAGTGACGATGAAATCGCCCCACGCCCCACTCTTCTGACTACATTTTACTGGCCATTATGTATTATAGTTTTAGATTGTTTTCAATAAGTTTTCATCACTGTTATGACATTTGTACATGTGCAATTGCGCACAAGCATTTTAAAATGGGAAATATTTGCTTACACACCAGAATAGGGCGTCATCACAACAAGGCATTTGAATGTGCAAATGATGTGTAGAAACAATGAGCAATCACACAGTTCCACCCCAGATTACAGCACAACAGTGAAGTGTATTGACCACTCAATTACAAGTGGCTCCATCTATCCGATGTTGTTGCAACTACATGCCGCTGGGGTGATACAATCATATAAAATACATTGGCTTATATGGGAGGAATAGTTTTT